>BFEA01001080.1:158186-173186 GCA_003427395.1 Chara braunii
CACACACACACACACACACACACACACACACACACACACACACACACACAGTAGAGTTAAGACTCGTGTAACATTCATGCCATATGTGAGATACATATCAGGCCAACAAAGGGAGTAGGAAAGTACGTGGAAAGAAGAGATGAAGAAGAAGAAGAAGAAGAAGAAGAAGAAGAAGAAGGGGAAGAAGAAGAAGAATGCGAAATCCCTGAGTGCGTCAGCTCGTAAAATTAACAATAAGCTGCTGACAGGTAAAAAATAGCGTCGAAGCGCCTCCTAAGTTCCATCTTCAAACTGAACAAGAAGGTGGCCTCAGTAGTAGGCAAAGTGCCCATGTCATACGCTTTATGAAAAAACGATGTAATCACGATAACTTTCTGCTGCTTGCTATAAAAAGAATTAAAATTCTGCAAATTATGAAAAGCAATCCCTTGTCCGCCCAAGATACAGTCCTGGTTTTTATGCAGAGCTTGACAGTAAACCTTCACTGGTTTCTCCCCCACGAGCAGGCGACAGCCCAAGTACGGCCATTCCATGCCATCACTAGTAGTTTTCAAAACCAGATGTCTGTTGTAACAGGACGCATTAAATCTGGATAAAATCATTGCTGCTTTCTTCTTGGTCTCAACATTATTGTATCTGTATCTGATGAAAATTAAAACGTCGTCGACCAGCCTGCAACCCTTGACCAGACGGGCATCATTCCCCAAGCCTCTGAGAAAGGTGAATTCGTTATGAGCACACATAAGGCAAGCAAGAGCAGGACTTGAGGATTTACCTATAGGTATACCCAGATTCTGTTTGAGAACAGACCACATTGCCACTGTGTAAGTACGGGATAAATCGTATGCTACATATCTAATTAATAAAGAAAAATGAACAGATTTATAACCAACCTCACTAACAGCAACCCTACTTAATCTAACCTGTTTCTTCCTCTCCTGTACAAGACATTTGTAGAAACCCTTCTCTTCGAACAAACTCATGGCCCATTCCACTGCGGCTACAATCGTCGGATGTGGCAACTGGCAGAATATTTCCTTCACATCGAAACTACCAGCTAACAGTCCATCCTCACTGTGAATTCCCTTATTGACTGTGCGTAAGAAGGAGGGCAGCAGGTGCGTACTCCGAAGGTTGAAATGACTAAACCGGGGTAGTCGTCTCAAGAATTCATTTACACAAGCCGAAACTATCATGGATGCTCGATGCGATGGCTCAGACCAAGAGGGACATATTGGTCTCCGTTTGCTTATATCCTTATGCTTTGGAATTACATACGATCTGCCTAATCTCCCCCGACCCAGCCATGGGGCAAGCCGAGTAAATTTTCCTGACTTATACTCCTTTTTACATCTGTTCAACACAACCTTCTCCTTCTCCTTGATTATCTGCAATCCGGTATTTTCCGTGAAAAGTTTCCTCATGCCCTAAGCATATATTATAGGGCAACAAGCATATGTATCCCTGACATTATGGTCCAACGGATAGAGTACCAGACCATCGAATTGTTTCTTAACCCGTAGCACCTCCTTCTCCGCAATGTAACCTGTACCCGCATCATTAATGGAAAAGCAGCCCAGGATCAAGGAAGGTGCTACATCTACATCCCTACCAAAGAAACTGGAAAGTGACGAATTAATTTGATGACAAAGATGCTTAGTATTGGATTAATAGTGCGGAGAGACAATATCCTTAGAGTTATCAAGGAAGGAAGGAAGAAAATCTACTTGACTAAATCGAAACGACACATGATTTCCCACACGCGGAAAAACCTCATCGACATCCATACAAGAGCAACATGGGTCCCCCTCAACAGAAAACTTTCGGTAACTATGAATTAAGTCCTCTACACTACGGTTCTTAGTCCAAACCAGCCTAAATCGGCGGCAAACAACATCCAAGTAACAAGATGGCAACTCCAATTTCCTAATAATTTTTTTGCACACATCGCAAATCTTATCCTTGACCAGCGCATCATCATATCTGACCCTGATTACTAACCTAGCAGATAAACACAGCGAATACTTCTTGCGACAGGCATTTGACAGAACGAGCTTGAGAGTAGTACGAGAGTGTTTAGAAGAGATAGTTCGGACAGCACCGTAGAGTTTAATAAAATTATCGAGACTACAGTCCTTCAGGTCTTTCCGAGTGGTGGGGGTAGAAAGAAGACCAATCAGAGAATCTTTGAGAGTTAGAGCTTGAGAACAAAAACGTGAAATCGAATGGACGAAGATACACGCACCAACTTTAAACCGGATCGACAGTGTTTCAGCAGAGAGACAAGAAGTCCAGTAGTAGAGAGCGTAGAACATCCAAACAATCGCGTGATCAGCTTCCATTTTTCCGCAAAGCAAGAGCCAGAAGTGACGGTGATAAAAAAAGGGGTGGGAATTCTAAGATCCACGGCTCGCTGAAGAACGGAGATGAAACTAACCGACTCAGTATCAAAGGAAGACGAAAAAAAAAAAGCATCATACCTGCTGGCAGAATAGACGACAACAGGAGAAGACTCACCTTTTTTCCTACTCCTCTTCCTCCTTTCCTTCCTTCCAGGCCTACATGGTCTACGCAAACCTCTGCTCCTAGAAGTCGACTTAAGCGCTGGATTAACAGAATTAATAAAGAATTTTTCCAAAATAAGAAGATCTCGTTAAGACGAGGTGCAGATGGGAATAGCAACATAGTTCCTAATCCCTGCCCTGCGCAACCATCTATACACTTTCCGATTCCCCCGCATGTTTCCCAGGGGTAATGAGGACGCTACGTGCTCCTTCCATCTGGAAATCAAAGATCGTTTTGTACAACCAATGATCCGGACAGGAAGAAAAATCATAATTCCTACTAACCAGAGCCGATAACGATTCACGAAACTTACCACACCATTGTACACCCCCTCGAAGAATTAGCAGGATCACCACAAGTCGATAAATATCCTGAATCTGATTACTAGGTAGATCATCATGCAAATCCCGACAAAACAAGGCCAACTCCCAAAGACGTGACACGCTCAGGGAGTCCCCTCAGTCTTCTCCAACCTCTTCAGTCGACGTGGCGTAGTGCTGCTGCTGATCATCCTCCTCCTGCTTATCCTTCTCTTTCAACCATCCCGTGAAGTCTTGAGAAGCCCTGATCTCTGCTACGTCGGCTTTAGCCTGATCCAACTTAATATAAGAAATACCCTCATCTGTACAAGCTGCCTCCATGTCCGCCTTCTTTGCCTGTCTGAGCTCCTTCAATCGGCAATCCCTGAAGCCCGTCATCTTGGCGACCTCCAAATCTTTGGTCACTTCCTCTGTGCTCCGAGCTCGGCCTGCATCCCCTTCCTTACCTTTCTCGTCATCTGATTCCACCTCAACTGCGTGAAAACTTGTCTTAAGATTGCGCGGCGTCATCTTCTTGAACGCACTCTTCCTAGCTGATAGACGGATCCTGGATGCCCCCATCTTAGCCATACGCTCCTTGAGCATATCGGCTTCTTTCATTGCCATCTCCTTCCCTTGCAGTGCAGCCTTGTACGCTTTCTGCAGCGCTTCTAGATCCTTCGGTGTGTACATCGCCGTAGTGGATGCTACCGCCCGTTTCTTTCCTTTCGCTGGCTCTTCAGGTGGACTACTCTCAATCACTGCGCCCACGGTTCTCTTGTTCCTTAGGGTGAGGAACTCATCTCGCAGGTCGTTGACATCCTTCTTGAGATGCGTATTCTCTGATTTCAGCGTGCAGAGTTCAACGTTCTTCTCCTCCAGAGTCGTCCGAAAAGCACTTAACTCCTTAATTTGTAGTTGTAAGGCGATGATAGCATCCTGTCCACCTTCATTGGCTTTGCCCTGCCCAGCTTCACCCTTCAGCTCCGCTATCTCCTTACGCAGCCGATCTTCCTCCCCACCCTCCTGATTCCTTCTCAGATCCGCTATATCTTTGCGCAAACGATCCTCCTCGCTTTCTTGATTCTTCTTCAGAAGGGCTTCCTTCTCCTTCCGAAGTGCCTCCACGCGTGCTTCTTTTGAATCCCCCAAACTCTTGGTCCGTATCTCCTCAAGCTCCTTTCTAAGCTTGATTACCTCGTTGTCGTCATCTTCTGGAATCTCAACCTTTCTCCCCAGTGCTGATTCGCAAACTTCTTTCACGCTCGTTCTCACGATCTTTCCTAACCTAGCCTCTTGTAGCTCTCGATCCTTGTTAGCTTGAAACCTCCTTTCTTCCTCCATCTGTAGCTTTTTCTTTTCCTCCTCCAGCGAAACCAGCTTAGCATCCCCCAACTTCTTCTTCTCCCGCTCTTTCACCTGCTCTGACAGTAAATTATACATCCTATCAATTTTATCCTCCCGCTCATACTCTCGGTCCCGATCCCTGTAACCTCATGTCCAAGGCCTCGAATATCGCTGCCCGTTCCCATACCCGCCGCCACTGTTATATCCTCCTCCGTTATAATACCCGTTGCCATTGTAGTTCCCGCTACTGCCACCGTTGCCCCTGTTCTGCGGCCCTTGATAAGGAACGATCGCATTAGATGTGCTCGCCCCATTCGATGGTGCCGCCAGAATACCGCCTGAGTCACCACGATTCGATCCCCCCATCCCCCCATCACGTATCCTTGCCGCCATCTCAGCACCATTAGGTTTGAATCGAAACGGGCACTCCCGGATGAAGTGGCCGGGAAGCTGGCAAAAATGACAACCATTTATATCCGCCATCCTTCTGGTACTTGGGACTACCTCGTCCCCGTCAAACGAATACAGGCAAGAGCCCTACGAGTAGCAACCCGACGCAGATCAGATAGGCGAAAAAATAGGCGGAAAGGAGTAGAAGGACGAGGAAGAAATAGAGAGAAATGGACAACATTCGACGAACAGAGTACTAAAGGAAGGTATGGAACACAGGCAAGAACACAGTCACGCGGACAGGGTAAACATCCCCCGCCGGTCTCGTGTAACATTCATGCCATATGTGAGATACATATCAGGCCAACAAAGGGAGTAGGAAAGTACGTGGAAAGAAGAGATGAAGAAGAAGAAGAGGAAGAAGAAGAAGAAGAAGAAGGGGAAGAAGAATAAGAATGCGAAATCCCCAAGCGCGTCAGCTCGTAAAATTAACAATAAGCTGCTGACAGGTAAAAAATAGCGTCGAAGCGCCGCAACTTGAAGCGCAACTGACGATTACCCTACACGTGTTTCGGCCGGTCCGTCAGTAAACCGGTCATCCTCAGGGGTAGCGCTTGGTTGAAAGAAAAAAAAAAAGAAGTGAAGACTACCTATATATCCTAATCCTAGAGTAAGAAAACCGGTACCATAAATGCAGAAAAACTACCGAGGTCTTAATGAAAAAAGGCTCGGACCCCTTTCCCTATTAGAGACAGGCCCAATTTGTAAAACATCTGACCCATTCGATCCAGGCCCCTCCGACCGTGACATTAAAATTTACAAGGGCCTTATCAAAAATGTCGTCGGGAAAGTCTTTCCTCCTAAGTTTCATCTTCAAACTGAACAAGAAGGTGGCCTCAGTAGTAGGCAAAGTGCCCATGTCACACACACACACACACCAAACCACCCTATCGCTCCCGCCTGGTTTCTTGACGGACTGTTGTGCTTTTTTCTTTTTTCTTTTTACATGTGGACTATTTCTCGATTTATGCCTGTCATCCTTGCTCAGAGGCCATGCTAATCCCGAAGGATAAGTACGGATTCAGGGTAGTATTTTTTTTGGGGCCCCATTTCCCGAAAGTTGGTACCCTGTATCCGTAGCATAACGCATGTGCGTTATATTTGAATAGAACGCACCCCGTGCGTTCTATTCGTAATTAACGAACGTGCGTTTTGTTCAGGGGAAGACCGTGGGTTCACGCAAATTCTATTGTAAGGACCCAATAGTTAAGGGCGTCTAGGCCTCCGAGTCAGATTCATCAAGTTCACAAGGTCGGCCAAGAGCGTCATCGTCCAATCCGGGCGAGGCTGGGGGAACCCAGGTCTGGAAGCTCACCGGTAGGGCACCCGCACTGCGGGAGAGTTTTGGGAACTGAGCCGAACTGTTGTACCCCAGCACCAGCCTTCGCCAGGAACAGCTGAACAGGGCAGAACTGGGTCTTCCACGGGGCGTGGACAGCCGACCACGGCAGCACTGTCGACTCAATACAAGGCAAGATAAGGGATGGGGAAGGAAACCGATCAACCAGAACAAACCTACTTCCTCCTATGTGAGAAGCCTTAGATGGGTTATACAAATGAACCCGGTCGGTCCGCAACAACATTCTTCGCACCTCAGTGTGGCAGTACACATTGTCCTTGTCTGCAATCGGGAAAGGCGGACGGGTGTTATGCCAGATCGACGAGAGGGTTGAGCATGGGTAATCACCCGCGCTCACATTCAGCGTTTTGCATTTCGACTCCATGCATATCTCCAAGGGCCTTACCCCGCTCCCTCCCACTTATAAAAAATGCAAGTTTAGAGACACAGCGTCGTTAGTTACAAAGATCGTCACTAGGACAAGACGGCTATGGCCAGGTAGCAAGGGATCAGGAGGGTCGAAGAAACGCCCGCGCCCGATGTCCCTGGGTGCCGACAATCAGCCCAAATGAATTAGGGACAAACCAACACGTGACATTTGTGCGCGCGAGGGGAGAGAGGGAAAAGTCGGTGACATTCCCCTGCGCTCACTCGTAGCGCAGGGATCGGCTAGGGTCGGGGAAAAGAGGGGAAATTGACACACTCATGCATATAGGCAGACATTTGATACCCCAACACTCCCCAAGGTCATGTCCACGTGTGCCTTACACCCGCACTATCATCCACATCCATACACTCATGCGTCCTGGACAACAAAGCATTCAGCTCCATAAACCCTCATAACCAACAGCATGCATGCGACTAAGTATCCACCTCACGTCGTCACTCCGCCCGTCACTTGGGCACGTCGAGTCTGTTCTACGCCACGGTCTTTGCGCATAGCTCGCGCAGCATTGCAGCTGAGAAGGAGAGGAAGGTGGCTGGGCGCCAGCGTGTGGTGCGGGCAGCAAGGGGTGTAGATGATCAGGACAAAAGGAGGAGGTACCAGAAGGGTCAAAGCAGTCGGGACGGTCGTCGATTTCATTCAATTGGAGTGGTCGTTCAAGCTGCGCGCATAAATTCGCTTTCGCACGGTCGCAAACCGTCCGCAAGGAGGACGAATTTGAATGAGGACGGGCAATTCCGAAGGATGCATGCATTTAAAGTTTAAACCTCAAGAGTGGAAAATGGACCCTGCTTTCCTTCATCAGCTAAGATCTGTGCTTCGAGGCTTACTTCGGGATTCACTCTGAAAGGTACTTGAAGCTGCGAAATACGGATGCTGGCTTATCATATGCACCCACATGAGAAACGGAGAAAGTGTAAAACTGCTGCAACTTGACGAGTGCAAGAAATCCAGTATATGATGGACTGCTTCTGTAGACTATCTGACATGAGGGTAAACTGGGGAAACAAGACGCAAGGTTGGTGGATACACTACCAGGGTACGAGACCCCAGAACAACCTAAAGTCAAATGGCTCCCCCACGAAGCCCCCATCAGGGTCCTGGGCGTGATAATGTCAACAGAAGGCAGACCATCCGTGAAAAAAAAAGCCCCCCCTGGAAAAGATGACACAATGGCAGGATAAGCACACCTCCTTGTTCGGGCGCGCACTGATAATCAACAATGTCATCTTGGCAACCCTGTGGTACAAATCAGCCATTTGGGCGCTCGACAAGAAAGCCCTCCGTCCTTTGCAATGCCAGCTAGCTGCCTTCCTGTGGCGACGAAACCATGAGCTCGGGAGCGTCATTAGTAGGGTGGCATGGCAATCCATCATCCAGCCGAAATCGAGAGGAGGGTTGGGCATCATAGACCCCTCATTGCAAACCAGAGCACTGGCACTACAGTGGCTCAAAAGGCTCCTGTTCAGCCCAGAAACCCCGTGGAAGGGGTTGGCCCTGGAGCAGATCTCCCGACTGGCACCACGGACAACGGCCGAATGCGACCCGCAGATGTGGTTGGAGAACAGACAATGTTCCATCCCCAAAAGCACATCGTCGCGGCCAAACACCCTCCCTCCCACCTCCGCCAGACGAGCGGCAAGGGAAGACCTACGAAAGGACCCGTTCTGGCTGTCCCTCCTCAGTACATGGAGGAGCCTCCCCCTCCCGGACAAAACTCCACCGGAGCGATGGGAAGAGGTAGCCCGACAGCCCCTCTTTGGGAACAAATGGGTGGTGGACTCGCAGGGATGAACCCTCCATTATGAAGACTCCCCGTGGCGATGCTGGGTCCAGCAAGGAGTAACACGGATTATAGACATATGGGATACGGAAAACAAGGACTGGGTTAACCCAGGGCAACTAAGGGAGAAACTACGCTATAGCCACCACCTGGAGGTGTCCCTAGAGAGCCTAATAGAAATGGTGCCCCTGGAGTGGCGGCGAATCCTCAAGAAGGGCCCCACATTGCAAAAAGCGGACTGGGTTGCAATCAAGGAACGACCAGAGGTGGGCAAGATTGTGCAATATGACATGGATGACACAGCAATGGTCGAGCTCCATCAAGTACAGTTGAGTAACGAGATTCTGAAAAAGAACCCAGCGGAAACAATAACGTGCCACAAAGAAGAACTGTTCCGAATCAGGGTGCTCTGTGAAAAAGAACAACTGATAGCCTACGTTCCGCAGACTCCACTGCACCGACTCCCCCTAGACCCAGAGGAATGGAAATGGTCAACCCCCACAAGGACCGGCAGGAAATTCACCAAATCCCTGTATGGACTAACGGTCAAGGCGGCCTATAGGCTACTTCGACCAAGATTCCACCTGCGAGACCAAGTGGAGGGCCGCTGGATGAAACAGTTGAACGTAAGCAAAGACAACCTGAAGAAAGTGAAATGGTTCAAAACAGCAAAAGAAAAACCAGCGAAAATCGCTTCGCTGCAATTGCAGCTGGAGCACCGCTGTCTACCGACTAACAACTGGCTCATTGACAGAACACTTTTGGAGCAAATGGGGAAGGCTCTACCCTGGTGCAGACTATGCACGGATAAATTCCCGTCCCAGAAAAGACCCGAGACTATCGAGCACATATTTCTTCAGTGCCCCGGAGCAATCTGGCTATGGAGATGGTGGGACAGAATCTGGGACCAGCTAGAAACGCTAACCCCATGGCCGTGGGACTGGAAAGCCCTGCTCTGCGAAACATGGACCGTAGACGGCCTGGACGAGTTCACCGGAAACATGTTTAAACTTGGACGCGGGGCGGTGCTTTGGGCCCTTTGGCGACGGCGATGTACCTATGAGATGGAACGAGTAAGACTAGAAGGGCCAGAATTCACGGACAGCATCCAATAACTGATTCAGACTGAAATTCACGCGAAATGGGAAACAGTCAAGGTCCAGATACTCGCATTGCCCTCAAAACACGAAATCCAACAAAAAATCCAAAAGTTCTGCTCGTGCTGGCTGGGAGGGGACAAAGGGGGAAGGATTGGGAGAGTGGAATGGGAAGGTGGACAGAAAACTGGGGAGGGAATTGTCAGGGACTATCGGTTGCTCTTCAATGATTGGACAAAAATAGACCCAGCTATCCCAATGAAACCCGCCCAGGAGTTCCCCGACCTCTTTCCCCCCCCCTCAAACAGTCTAGTAGACTTAGCATGGTTTGGGATGAACGCTTGATTGGACGAGACAGCAGTCTGTCAGAACAGGGGAGGTGAGGAATGATCAGGGCATGTTCTGTTTTTGCTTTCTCAGCTTCAAAAATACAGCTGTGGGTGGGTCGGGGGTGGGAGGAACTAGAGTACAGCAGCTGATATCTGGCGCCGGTTTCTAGGTGAAGAGGTTCCCCCCCTCCGTGCCTCCTGCTCAGTCAATCCCCTGGATGCCAGGGCAATCAATGCTGGCAGGAAACTTTCCTTATGGCACTTTTGATCTGTTTAATCTGTTCATGGGACGCTGGACCCGCTTTCCAGCAGGTGACGCTCCCCACCAATAGATGGAGTCTCTCCCCGGGTGGTAGTGGTGTCTGCTCTTACCAGAAACACTCGCACTGGCGGGGGRGTGTTTTCTTCTTCAAAAAAAAAAAAAAAAAAAAAAAACAAGGGACACTGGACCTGTTTTCCAACAAGTGGAGCTCCCCACTAATAGATTGGAGCATGCAAAACTCGGGCAAGGGGAGTACTACGAGGGATTTTGCATAATACCTGCTAGCAGTTTAAAAAAAAAAAAAAAGACACAAAGAAGAAGAAGAAGGGAGACAGAATTGACAACGGATGTAGCTTTCCAGCCCGGGCGCCCAGGGTACCCCACCGTGCCCGGAATGGTGCACGGGATGCGCGCCCCCCCCCCCCCCCGCCCGAGCAGGTACCCAGGCGCCTCTCGCGCCGGGGCTTTGGATTGGATCTTGTCTGGTCTTGATCCTGTGAACTGAGGACTGCCTTCACCAGGACTGTTTTGTTGTCGGCGCCAGCCGATGCTGAGATGTTCACCGAAGCCCTGTGCAAGGAACGACATCTGCTGGCAGTGCCGAGGGTACTTGTTTTTGTAATCTCTCTTTTACAAGGGTTGCCGGTGGCTGGATCAGTATTTTTCATGAACGATCAGGCCCGCGCTTTGAGAAGACGCCGGAGGGTGTGCGCATCAAGCTTAGCCTTCTGAAGTTTTGCAATACTATCTGTAGAATGTCCTTGAGAGTGTTCAATAGTTTAGATCACTGCACCATATCTCCACTGCTGTTCTCACCACTGATTCCCTCTTCTCATACTTATCCCAATGCTCAAAGTGCTGGTTGCAGGCTAAGTGTCTTCCCCTACACTGCAGGTGTCTTGTTTTTTTATTTTTCTTTTCTTCTTGCAGCGTACAATTCCTGTACCATCCGCACTTAGAACGTTATGTACACTGCCTATACCCACCACGAGGGCCAGGTGCCAGTGAGTCTGGGGCCAGGTGCTCCCCCTGAGTAAGGCATCTGTACTTTCGTTTTCTAGATTGGAAAAGAAGAACCTGCCTAAAAGCAAGAGGTGTGCCATTCTGTGCAGGCCCTCTACAGTCATGAGAGAGAGAGAGAGAGAGAGAGAGAGAGAGAGAGAGAGAGAGAGAGAGAGAGAGAGAGAGAGAGAGAGAGAGAGATGGGCTATGTGGGGATGTGCAGGTATGATGGGTGTGATTGCCTGGGGGTATGGCGTTGCGGGGGGTGTGAAGGTATGGGGAAATCAGGGTGCAGGGGTATGGGGTTGCTCAAGGATTGGGGGGTTGGGATCTTGTGGGGTGTGCGGTGGCGTGGAGGGTATGACTGGTGTTGTGGGATGTAGGGTAAGGGGCGATGGGACTACTGGAGCTGTGGGGCTATGGGGGGGTGGGGAGCGTGGGGCTATAAGTGGGTCGGGGTATGGGGGTATATGTGGGTATGAGGGGCCGCCATACGATGTGTCGGCTGTGTTTATAGGGATTGGTGCACTATGTAAATGGGGGGACGGGAACAGAGGGGAGCGTGAACTTTTTCTTCCACTACTTCTACTATCTACTATAACTCCTAAAGCGTGCAGCGGGTATTGGAAGACGCTCCCCGCTGGGCCCAAGGTGTCCCAGCAATGTCCAGTTTTTGAGACCCTTCGCTTTGTTTTTTGTTTCGTTTAGGTTTTGTGGCGGCGTTTCTTTGTTGTCCCCAAGGTAACCGGCGTTCGGGACGGGCCGAATGCCCGAACCCGAACCCGAACGCCCGAACGTATGGGACCCCTTGGGGATGCGTTCGGCCGTTCAGGCCGAACGCGGACCCAAAAAAAAAAAAAAAAACGTCATCAAAAACATCTGAAACAAAGATATGTTATGGAGAAAAATAAATTAAACAAGATTTGCCTGAGCATTACATCCGAATTCCTTACCAAATTTGGAATAAAAATAAAATATGGAAAACAAATACTAATAATAAAAATAAATAAAAACAAAAAGAGAATTAAATTTAGTGAGTGCATCAGCATGTTTTCGACACCGCCATCTTTGGCGATTTTTCTTTTTTTTTTGGCATAGCTAAATGCCCTGAACATTTACAGATGCGTACTTCACATAATACAAAACCCACTAAAAAAGTTTCAAAAAATAATAAAATTGTTTAGACCCCGAACTAAAGTGAAAACAAAAAGTAAGAAGTGAAAAAATACGTGGGCGAGCACGTTTTGACACCGCCATCTTTGGCGATTTTGTGTTCTTATTTGGCTTAGCCAAATGACTTGAAAATTTACGGGCATGTACCTCACGTCATAGAGAACTCACAAAAAATAATTCAGAAAAAAATAATTATTTTTAGGCCCCGAAATAATTTTTGGCGGGGGCCGAACGCCGTCAGGTTCGGACCCCGTACGGGACCCCGAACGCCCGTACGTACGGAGGTCTGCCCGGGGACCTCCATACGTACGGGCTGGTGACCCTGGTTGTCCCATCTTTCTTCTACGCCGTCGCATTTGGTTGTCGAGCGTTTAGAGGCGAGGCGCTCCAACTGTGAGCTTCCGTGGTGTTGATTCTCTTTGGCGACTCCTCGGTTTTGTCGTTTTGTGCTGGAAATGTGATTGGAGCCGTGTGTTGGAATACAACTTCATTGCAAGTCGGGTCACGAAGCAAATCAAAGTTTCATGAATCAGTCCCCCTTTTTTTTTTTTTTTTTTTTTCCCCCGCCACTTCTCGATTTAGACGTGTTCTTTTTTTCGCTTACGCTAGCCATCTTTATGCAGGGGGTATGTCAATCTTCTCTTTATCGTTCCAGTTTTATCACATCCCAGAGGACCTGTCGGTACTGAATGAGTCTGTATCTATGGTCGCCAAATATGTCCGTATCTATCGTGGCTGCATCTCTCCGTATCTATTGTGGCTGAATCTGTCCGTGTCTATAGTGGCTGAATCTGTCCATGTTTGTGCCATACATACGACTGCGTCCTGGCTGCGGCATATGTTCGAATGTGTTGTGGTGGCGCGCCTTGCTCCATTGCTCACCAAAAGGGCAATGTGAGAGTGAATTGTCCGCTATGCGACCACATGTTCCGTCTTTTTTCATGTTTTTGCGTGTGGAGAGCAGTGGAGCCAGGCCCTAAGCTGATGTAGATGGGGATCACGCGGTCTCGCTCAGTTGAATAAGCGTGTAAGTGGCATTCATGAGGTCGTGGGTTCAAGCCTCTCTAGTACCAACCAACTGACATGGTTGACTTGCTCCCCTTGGTCGGTATTGCTGGGGTCTTGCCCATCACGGTTGGATCCTCTTGTGTGTGTAAGAGGGGGGGGGGGGAGATTGCTGGGGTCTTTGCCTCTAGGCGCGCTGGATACCAAGCAGGATGCATATCCCCACAATTACGCCGACCCCAAAGCAGGATGCATATACTCACACTACCGGCTCCTTTTTCTTTGGGGTCACGTAATTATGGGCATATGCATCCTGCTTGGTATCCGGTTCCCCTGTAAACACAAGCACCGAGAGGGTCACAGGCCTTTCGGCCTGTGGTTCTCGGCTGCGGCCATGGGCCACAGCGCGGCGAGTGACCTGTTCATCCTTAGCCTGTTTTTTAGCCCTGCACATAGCCACGGCAGGCTGCACGGTCGCACAGTGGGTTTTGCCCGGGAATTACAGCGTAGTAGGTGATTGTGCGCGATTAAAGCACCAGTACTTGGCCCAGCTATTGTCCGCAGAGGAAAGTAGAGTAGAAGCGTTGCAACTATGATGAACCTGGGCCAGTCGACGCCGCTTCGTGGCAGACATCTTACCAGGGGGAATACGATTTTCATGCTGAACTGCTTGCTGCCTCAACAGAGCCACATCAACTACTGGAAATTCTTGAATAGCGCAAAACAAATATTGTGAAACAGTCCATGTCGAGCTAGGGGCGTTTCCCTGATGCTCCGGACTGGCTGGATGGGAGCATCATCTCCTCTGCCTGATGCCAGTTACCTGTGCAACAAAAAAAAAAAAGGAACTGTAATGGGGTCAGACCGTAGGCTTAGTTAGCCTGGTTCAGACATTTGGTTCTGTTACGCCGGTAGGATAGGCAGGTAGGCTTTGTCGGTTGGTAGCTGAAGTATGGAATTCCAACTTTAAAACCACCCATATGTTTCCCAACCGGTTTTCCCCCGTCGCGGCGTGCATGCAACTGCATGAGGGGGGATGGAGCAGGATGAAAATTGAAATGCATCGAGGCAAAACAGGTCTAGCATGCGACCGGTTTCGCCCGTGCATGGATTTCCAGCGGAACGGTACCCCGCTGAAAATGCATCCGGGCACAACAGGTCCAGCATGCCACCAGCATCCCCCCAACGGATTTCCAGCGAAACGGCACCGCGGGACATCTGGCACGATGCAGCTGCATGCATGGCATTGCCTTAGAGAAATGGCTGGCTGGGAAACGTACCGGTGGTTTAAACCCATTCCTTCGTCATGAACTTTATTGGTTACTTGCAGCAAATTGTGAGCAGGAGAAAACTGTGAACATGGTTGGTACCCATGCCTGAGTCACGGAGACAAATTGCAGAATACACCACGATAACTTCTACACGAGGCTACCTCTCCAGATGCCTCCACCTCCATACCCTCTGGCCACAATATCCCATAATAAAGTAGACACGACTTCGAAAAACTATAGACTAGCTTTAGATGGGACTATGGCCTCCATACCCCATATAGCCTGGCCACGATACCAAAAGCCCTTCCCCTTCAGCGGCAAGTCCACGATTCGAACCCATCTCTGCACTATCATTTACTTCGAGTTACTAATCGGTCTTCGACTTCGACAGTCCGCTGTCGCATACATAACTCAGTCCGGAGCTTTCCGATGGATGCGAGTCCCTACATGCCAACTTGAAGCTCCCAAGGTGAGGACTAATATGGCACACACATTTCCAAATGACACCCCGGTATGAGGCCCATCCAAATGACACGGTGACCCGGTATGAGGCCCAAACACACAATTCTTACAGACAGGCTAGGGGTGGCCCTCCGCTCGACCAACTAACCCCCCACGGGAACTCCGAATGCT
>BFEA01001080.1:187508-201706 GCA_003427395.1 Chara braunii
CTCTCTCTCTCTCTCTCTCTCTCTCTCTCTCTCTCTCTCTCTCTCTCTCTCTCTCTCTCTCTCTCTCTCTCTTCTTTCTTTTTTTTTCCTCCCACCCCATGAATGCCCCGTACTGTGCAGTGCTCTTTTACTTAATATTTGGTAATATTACCTAGCTACCTAGACCTCACGCTATCCAGCCTCCATACCATAAGCAGCAGGACCGGCTATCTACTCTACTCTGTGCAGGGAGTACTACCTAGGCTACAAACCCTCAGCAAGGGATGGCAGAGGCAAGGGAGGGAATCCCAGGCTCCTACCAAGACCAGCCGGGGGGACGCAAGCCATCTATTTTTTTGGCACCCCACGGCACTTTCTTTTCAGTGCCACACAAAGCCACACCACACCCCTCTTGGCGAACCTGATGCCTACCGGTAGGCACCATGTCCTGGCGAGCATGATGCCGAACATGCTGATCAACATTCAGTACAAACTGTCCGGTACCCCAATGCGCATGGCCACGTCCGTCTGTTGATACGACCCGTTGGGGTACAATTTTTTTATTTATTTTTAATTTATTTTTTATTTTCTTTTGGGGGGGGGTTGCAACTTGCAACAACAAAAAATGGTAAGCTGTCATAGGAGATCGAGAGGGAAATCATGATGCAACAGATATGACAAAGAAAACTTACCCCGGCGATGAGCCGCAGAATTCGTGACATTCTTGGACACTTTACTCGCAGGCTGGTCATTAGGTGGAGTTTTCGTAGGAACGGAGGGTTTTGTCCCAGCAGTAAGAAAGGAGTAGTCCCTTGCTTCCTTCAGCTTCTTAGCTTTCAAAGCTGCCTGCATCCATCCAATTCAGCAAATGTGCGCATGGAAAACACGTAACAATCAAGTACAGAAAAGTCACTCAAGAGGCATGCATACAAATCCACAACAAAGTCGGCGGATAGGCACACGCTGAATTCAGCCATGCACAAACGAGGAGAGACTGACTGACTGAAGAACCAAACTCACCTGGACGAGGATCACAGCAAAATCAGAAAAACCCTCATGTAGGGAGAGTGTGGGATCCTCAACCACTACTCAATGCAGAGGAGCCACCAACTCCCCCGGGGCAACAAACTCAATGCTTACTGGGTCAATAGACTCAGTAGAGTCAATACCTAGGCTTTTTTTTCCACGCACATGGGCACAAATTTGAAGTACAGACACGCCCCAGTTGCCCGGCCGGGCAGGACGCCTGGGCGGGGTTCTGCTCGGGCGCAAAAACAAAAACAAAAACAAAAAGTCAGAACTTCTCGAAAGGAAATAAAAAATACAGGGACAAAAACAAAAATGGTATATAGAATCTATAGATTGCAATGCAAACAACTTTGGGCTCAGGGTCACATTCGAATTCCCAATTGAATCGAAGATGGAGACTAAGAAAAGAAAGAAATAAAACTAATGCACCCCCGTTAAACCCCTTTAAGCCCTTTCAGAGCACCAGTGCAACAGGCCGGTGCAGTTCATTGCTTTTGGAATAATAGAAGTACCGACCCTGGGTCATGGGCCCACAATATAAAGTACTGCAGAGCGACATGAAATGATTAACGTAAGGGTGGCACATGCCATATACACAAAACTGAAATATATATATAAAAAAAAAAGAAAAAAAAAAAGAAAGAAAACCAGTTACTGAAACACACACAGGAGAAAGCGGGCTGGGTTGCTGTCTTTTCTTCCAGTGTTTTGTTTTCGCATTTCTTTTTGTTGTTGTTTTTTTTTTCCCTCCCGGTTCACGGACAGACTTCCCTGCCAGCTCAGCAGGTGGACTGAAGACACTGCAAAACACTGCAGCACACCCGGACTCCACTTGAAAACACTAAAATGTGTGTTGAGTCTATCGACAGACACAGACCAAATATAGAAATGGAATCTCGTGTTTGCCCTTTCTCAGCTCAGCAGGGCAATTTGGAGGGGAGTGTGGCGAGTCCCAAGTCAGGGCCTTCGCTCCAGCACACTCACCACATGCACAAAAAAACAAATTACGGCGGTGTATCTTCCCATGCTCTACTGGACGATTCATTCTCATTTTGAACATATGGTGAGTGGTGAAATTGACTGGCCCGAGCTATATTTCAGAACCATTCCACTCTTTCCTGCCGGATTCGATCCGAGTTCCTTCCCGCCGGATTCAATCTCAGTTCCGTGTTTCATCAGTTCATAGGGTAACCAAACAAGCCAGGTCCTATTCCGCTAGATTCTATTACCAAAAAAAAAAAAAAAAAAGAGAAGGAAAAAAGAAAAGAAAAACGAAAAAAATAACAAAATGAAGAGAAAGAAGCATGCTGCCGATGCCCTGACCTCCTCTCTTGCATCTCTTCTGACGCCAGGGTATGGGCGCTGCGAGGCAGTCTCTTTCGAACTACGGGTCTGGGGCTGGGTCCCAGTCCACGTAACTACCTGAGCAGTACCCTGACACGGCCCACCGGGTAGTTACCTGGGCTTGGCTCCAAATCAGGGTCCAGTCATTTTCCAGGGGGGGGGCTTCACTTAGGGAGGGGTCTACTTTACCGTGGGCCACCACAACTCAGGGCACCACCGACATCTGGGGCGTCACATGCCTGCTTTTCCTGAGAAAATAATTTGGATCATTCTGAATCTACATGCCTAGCTTTCCCGGGGCGCTCGGCAGGGCGTGTTTGGCGAGGCGCCCCGGGTATGAAAAATATCCACCGATTTTTTTATTTTTTTTTTGGTTTACGCGAACTTTACGGGGGTTTGCTGCGCTTGCCGAGTACTGCCCAAATCAGCCTCATTTTTCTTTTTCAGGCATATCGATTTCTGTCTGTTGGGGGGGGGGGCCTATGGTGGGAGAGAGGAGGGAGGACTTTGGTGGGAGAGAGGAGGGAGGACTTTGGCGGGAGGAGGGAGGGAGGACCATGGCAGGAGGAAGGGGGGAGGACTATGGCGGGAGGAAGGAGGGAGGAGGGGGGACTATGGCAGGAGGTACGAGGAGGTACCAGAGGTAGGAGGAGGTAGGAGCAGAACTCTAACGGAGAAGAAGGAAAAAAGAAGAAAGAGAGGACTATGGCATCCCAGAAGGACTGTAGAGAGTAGGAAGAGGAGGAAGAAGAAGATGACGAAGAAGAAGGGAAGAAGAAGAAGAAGAGAGGACTATGGCGTCCCAGAAGGACTGTAGAGAGTAGGAAGAGGAGGAAGAAGAAGATGGCGAAGAAGAAGATGACGAAGAAGAAGGGAAGAAGAAGAAGAAGAAGAGACGGACAGAGTAAGAAGAGGAGGAAGAAGAAGAAGACGAAGAAGAAGGGAAGGAGGGAGGGGAGCCTATGGAGCGAGCCTACGGAGGGAGGACGAGGGGAAAGGGAGACTGATGGAGGGAGGGAGTCTAACGAGGGAGGACGACAGGGAAGGGAGACTGATGGAGGAGGAGGGGGGAGGGAATCTATGGAGGGAGGAGGGAGGCTATGGCAGAAGGAGCAGAAGCATAATCAAGAATTCCCCCCCCAAGAAAAAGATGACGATTTGTTGATGAAGCGCTATGGCGGAGGAAGAAGTGGAGAGCGGAAGAAGAAGAAGAAGAAGAAGAAGAAGAAGAAGAAGAAGAAGAAGAAGAAGAAGAGGTGGCAACAAGAAAGAGAAGAAGAAAAAAAAGACCTGATGAAGAATAAGAACAAAGAGAAGAAGAAATGACAAAGAAAAAAACAAAAGAAGACGAAGAAACAACGAAGAAGGAAACGAACACGACGAAATGGAGGAGAAGAAGGAGAAGAAGAATAAGACAAAATGAAGAAGAACAAACAAAGACATAGTAGAGAAGAAGAAGAAGAAGAAGAAGAAGAAGAAGAAGAAGAAGAAGAAGAAGAAGAAGAAGAAAACTTACCTGAGTTGGCGATGGCGGCGCAGGCAGTCTTCATCAGGGACAAGGAGGATGGCCCGGCTGGACGGCGACGACGGTGGCGAGCCGGAGGGCAGCAGAGTGATGACGACGATGGCTCGGCACAGCGAAGACAACGATGGCGTGGACGACCACGCAACAACGGCGGGGAAACAATGAGCTGGTGCGGGGGGTTAGGGCGGAGGGGGCAGGGCCGCACGGTAAGTCCCCAAGATTTGAATTCAAAATCTTGTGACTTCCGTGCCATCGATCAACGCAGATCGACGGCCCAGGTCCCCCCCCCAAAAAAAAAACTACGAAACGGGGCCTACCGGATCCCAAAAAATATTGGGGTGGCTGCCAAAAAAGTTTCCCTCTGGGGCTCCAGCCCACAGCGCAAAAAAAAAAATCCAAGCGATTCGGGGGGCGGCGCTGTGGGGGCCCTTGGAGACTGGCCGGGGGGGGTCGCACGGCCGGGCGCCCCGAGCACCTTTCCGGGCGACCTGGGGTGGCCCGGGCGCCCGGGCTGGAAAGCTTGCTACATGCATCATTTTTGTGCAGGTTCGTGAGAATCATACTTGCACTCGTCGATGCACATCAACGTTTAACAGGGGCAATGCTACTTTTTCTTTGCATCGTCCCACACATGGATATCCATAGCACCACCTACCTTACATTCATCCCATTTTTTGGTTAACCGCTCCTGTCAGAATTGGGAAAACTGGTCGCAGAGGAATTTGAACTCCATAGCTGCTTAGCATAGGAGGAATTTCTCAGACAATGGTACTTTCTCTCACTACTCTCGTACTGCTTGTTCCCATCCTGCACGCACAGCATACTCTTATTACCACTCACCTCCGGAGAGAGCACTCTTCTCACAGATTTTTTAGCGGATGCTGCTGTACCAGCTTTCTGCAACACTGGTGCACTTGCTTTGGTAGGTAAACCTGGTTTTGGACCTGGTTTCGGTCCTGCTCCCGCAGACTTCGCCGCTGCCTGTGAGGAGGATCAGATTCAGATGCCAACAACCACCACAGTCACAACTGAGCCATTTCCAACCAATAACCCCACCCCAACCTTTACTTTTCCTTTTTTGAGGGGGGGGCAGTTTTCTGTTTATATGTGTCATTCTTGCGCAGCAACATCCGTTAAAATATTAACCCAACCTTTACAGTAACCTCTCCATTGCAATACCTTTTTTTTTCTTTCGTGTGTGTGTGTGTGTGTGTGTGTGTGTGTGTGTGTGTGTGTGTGAGAGAGAGAGAGAGAGAGAGAGAGAGAGAGAGAGAGAGAGAGAAACTTTTCCCCAACACCAGCAAAACATTGCCTCCATAGTAGGTCCAATAATGGCAACAAAATGGGATAAAAAAATGCAAGGACAGTGCAGTTCACAGAGGGGAAAAGTGTACTCTCCAAAGCTTGGTGCAGACAGTATCGTGGGTGTATACCATGTCCTCATGCACTTGGTTTGTCTTTGCAGCTTCAGAACTTCCACGTCTTTCCCGCAACTTTGTGTTTGCTCGCAAGTGTGCTAAAATAGTTTCCACCTAGTTCAAGGACACTCTGGGCAAGTTGTGAGGTCAATGCAGGCATTCCTGTCAATATCACTCGGCAGACGCTGAGCCACCTTACTTGCGTTCCCTAAACTTTGAGAGGCAGGCAAACGGGCTGCTGGAATTTCACTCATCGTTTTGTGCAGAGCTTGTCTAACAGATGCAGTTCTGACTGGGAGAGAGAAGCACTGTGTCTTCGTCAGCAGTCGTTCAAGCTTGGCTACCAGAAAGACGCTAAGGGGCGAACGACTGTATTAGGTGCAGGTGACCTGTGGGTGGCTTGAGCCGGTACCCGTGTGGCGAGTTCTTTCGACTGATCCTGGGATGCGGGAAATCGCTACAGGTGCCCGCTCAAGCGAGCCACACATCACCTGCACCTAATAAACATATAGCCCAAACGCTGGTTCTCCTCTTAGCGTCTTGCTGGTAGCCAAAAGCTTAAAGGACTGCTCAAGAAGACAGTGCTATACACAGCAGGATCTTCACCCGAAAATAACACCCTAGCATTATATTCAACTTTACCCTTAAAAATAAAAAAATCAGATTTTTGTTTTTTCTCATTTTTCCCCCGAATAGAATGCCCCTTCGAATACAGCATCCAGGCGTTATATCCGAATAGAATGCCCTTTCGAATACAGCGTCCGGGACTTATATTCGAATAGAACGCCAGGCGTTATATTTGACTGTGCCATGGGCAAACTGCCTTGAAGAGGGAGTATGCATGCGTTTTAAAGGAGAGGAAGGGGGGTATACACGGGTTTTAAAGGGGCTCAAAAAGGGTTTTGACATCCAAAGGGTATGTTTTGGTTTGATTTTTTTTTCCCTTCTTCTAAAGGCAGGCCAGGTGTGGGCTGCAAGGGTGGGCGGTAAGAGCGTCCCCTCCTTGCATAACTTTTTTTTTTATAATTATGGGGCCCCACCTAAGTTGCCACCAATCCAAATATAACGCCCGGGCACTATAAACGAATATATATTTGTATACAACACCCGGGCGTTATTTTTGGGTGAAGACGGTAGCATTTGGGCAATCCTTATTGGGTGCAGATGAACTGTTGCTCTCAGGAGGGGCATGTATCCAGACTTCCAACTTTCCTGCATGTATGAGACCAGAATTGCAGGCAGATGGGCGTGTATCCAAACTTGCAACTTTCCTGCATGTACGAGACCAGAATTGCAGGCAAAAGGTCCTTGTCCGAGAATGGCCTACGATGCCAAGAACGACACTTGAGATTTGTCTACGTTTTCATTCATTGCGTGTTTCTTCATCCTCAGGCCTAAAAATCTTATTTCATTCTCTTATTTTCGAACACGGGAACTTCCATCTCACACGAGGCTTAGCATATCTGAGTCCATTCTGTTCCAAACTCTTACGTGTGCATGAACTATGCCCATGGGTGCGCCATTCTGTGCAAAAGGACCGGGATACCTGGGAAACACAGCTGTAAGGTTTTTTGAAAAAGAGACGCAGAACATGACTGTGATTCCGGCCACATACATGCAAGGACAGGGAAATGCGCCACACCTCTTTCTGACGTGCAGCCTCCTCTGCCCCAACTATGCCCATGGGTGCGCCCTTCTGTGGATGACAGCCTAAGGTTTCATGCAAACGGACCTGGATACCTGGGAAACACAGCTGTAAGGTTTCTTGCAAAAGAGACGCAGAACATGACTCTGATTCTGACCACATGCATGCAAGGACAGGGAAATGCACCACAACTCCTTCTAACATACAGCCTCCTCTGCCCCAACTATGCCCATGCGTGCGCCCTTCTGTAGATGACAGCCTAAGGTTTCATGCAAATGGACCTGGATACCTGGGAAACACAGCTGAAGGTTTCTTGCAAAAGAGACGCAGAACATGACTGTGATTCTGACCACATGCATGCAAGGACAGGGAAATGCACCACACCTCTTTCTGACGCGCAGCCTCCTCTGCCCTCTTCTTGGGTAGCGCCTCCTTAGGTCGGGCCTCCTCCTCCTTGTGCTGTGCTTCTTTCCTCTTTGCTTCATCCACTATCCGTTGAGCCACAACTGGCGCAGAGGGGCCAAAGAATGACCCAAAACTGCATCAACAGATAAACATCCGAAAGGGGAGAAAAAGGAGAGCACATCCAACCATCGGCATTACCCACCATGCCATCCAGTAGCACGAGCCCGAAATTGGACAGCGGTTCACAATGCATCTCATGTGCCAAGACTCAATTCCCCCAAACCACCCACCTATAAAACACATCAGTACTACCACATCACCCTTGGCACTTATCTCCCAATAGACCCTCTCACCTAACCCATGTATATGCTCCACACCTGCAACAAAGCCATCCGCTCATCATCGTCATCCCACCCCCAAAGCCTCAAGCACTTTTTCATCTTTCCTACAAACAAACAAATGAAAAGATCTATCAGAAAGGGCAACAACTTGGGAGTCAGCGTCAGCCTGGAATGTCCAGCCCCCAGAACCAGTGTTTCTTCTCTGCACCTTTACCACACGCACGTGCACACGCTGAAAAAAACAAAACCGGGAATAGAGTGGAACAATTTAATGTAGAAAGTCAGAAACAGAGAGCTGAGTGCTGAGTTTGTGCTTGAAAAGTCTCCCACCATCTTCAGAAGATCATCGAGTACCCTGAGGACTGCACGCAGCCCCTGTCACCTGCACAGCAGAGCAGAGCCCCAAAGTGAATAGATGGGACCCACACCTATCTTCTACAGTTTCTCCGCGCACTAACTAATTGTGACAGTCATCAAGTCCCTTTAAATGATGGTATCAAGTCACCATCAAAAATTTCCTTCGCGTGGGGAAGGCTCATCATTCCTTCCTAGAGAGAATGCATGTAGTCATCCTGCACACCACACTTCGTTGTCATGACAACGTTCGGACGAACTGCTCTGACACCCATACAATCCATACTGCTAGGGATCGCGCATGAAGTTTCACTATTGCTTCTGGATCTGATCCATGAAGTTTCACCCATACGATGCCCACACTGACACCTGTGATCATCTGAAGCTGAGGTGCGGACTTCATATAGAGGTTGAAGGGCTCGGCAACCCATCTATGAAGCTAGTCAAAGAAAAGCTACCCTGTAGAAATGACCGATTTTGCCGGCATGTACCAAGTGGCATATCTCCATTATTGCACCCATGAAAACCCGTTGAAATTCCAATGGGATCAGATGAGTGAAAACCTGAGTTTGAATCCCAATGGAATCAGATGGGTGAAAACACTTCTGAGTTTACCTGGGGCCAGTCAGTTCAAAGTCGATATCTCAAGGCTGCCGCCCTTTTCTAAAGAAAGAAAGAAAGAAAAAAGAAACGACTGCATGGAGTCAGTTTGGCAGGTATGGTCCCCGGGAAAGCGGCAGTGAATTGCTACAACAGCTCTGCAGTATCTTCAGGCCCAAAGGTTCGCAAACTGGGACATGCATGGGAGAACTGGACTGTGTAAATGTGTGAGCTGCGCACTGAGAAAATGTGCTAAACCGCCAGTACATGGCCCCAGCCTCGTGGAAAATTGTTCGTCGCCTACTCCGAAAAGTCGGAGCCAGCAGGCCGTCAATAAACTACATTGGCGGCTGGCATTGTCGCGTTTCGGCCTCCGAACGGGGCCCAGGACGGTGCTTTAATGCGACTGTTATCTCAAACGAGCGATGTAGACAGATGCTCGCAAAACTGCAACACCGAAGGGAGACCTGGCCTGCATACTTGTCTGAGCTAGCATGTTGGCTTTTCTACTCGCTACGTTGGCAAGAGGGAAGATTATGTTCAGCAGTGATCTTCGCTCTCTTGTACTTGGTTTCCTCTCCCACTGCATTGAGTTGGAGGTGCCAGTTCTTTCAAGCCCTGTCGGGAGTCCATTTTTCCTACCTTCTTCACCCGAATAGAACGCGCGGTCATTATAGCCATATTTGGCACAACTTTCAGCCCAGATACGGCGATAATTACCGGGTATTCTATTCGGGTGAAGACGGTAGCACCCTCTCCTTCTGATGCATTACAGAAGGTGACCATGTGTGGACTTGCCGAACTCAGCACAGGTGAGCTAGCATCCAAAGCCTGGTACTTGTTTCTTCAAGGTCTCTTCAATCCGTGACCATGTGTGGACTTGACAAACTCGGCAGGTGAGCTAGCATCCAAAGCCTGGTAAGGTCTCTAGTCAATCCGTGCCTCAGCGAGCATTTGCCAAGCACACCCATTTCCTTTAAACAGCCAGAACACTGCCCCAGCCGTGCAGAAAAACATTCCGTCGCCACAACAAAGTAGCACCAGTACTTTCGGGCCCCACGCACCGTTGATAAAGTTCATCAATGACCGGCGTCGCGTTTCGGGCCTCCAGAAGTCAAGGTGTCAGGCCCGCGGCCCAGGTGGCCATGCACTTGTGCTTTAACAGAGGAGAACTCTCGCACTGCAAATGAATTCCCCGTGCTCACCCCCTCGATATACAACCACGATGATCAATTAATGCAAACATATTGGGCACATAAGGCACACACAAGAGAGGAGCATCCAAGAACACACTGATGTGAAATTTCTTTCGAACCTGTAGATATCAATCCGAACAGCAACGAATTTGTCTGCCCTTATTCTTCCCACCGTCCCTCTCTCTCGCTCACTCTCACACATCCTCTTCCCTTCCTCCTCGTCCTATGCTTTTCTTCATTTACTCCGCCCCTCCCTTACCTCTCTCTCTCTCTTCCCACCGCTCTCCTCCCTCTCTCTAATCCCCCTCTCCTCTCTTTTTTCCTTCGGCCTCCCTTCCTCCTTTAGCCATCTACGTGCCTCTCTCCCGTTCCAAGTCTCTCTCCGCCCCCCTGCCACTCTCCCTCCTCCCCCTAACCGTTCCCTTTTGAATTCTGTTCTTTCGTCCATTCTCCTCCCCCCCTTGCCACTCTCCCTAGCTTCACTTCTCTCCCTAGCTCCACTCACTTCTCTCCCTCTTCCGCCAGTCCCTCCCACTCCCTCTTCCACCCTCCTCCCCCCTTTCCCCTTGGACCTTCCCTTCTCCCCGCTACTGGCTCTCCCTCTCTCTCCCGCTCACTAACCCTACCTCTCCACCCAGGGTTTCCATGTGTCTATACCGCTTTCCTTTCCCTCTCATCACGACCNCACTGTGTGTGTGTGTGGCATTGTGTGCCACGGCGTGGCAGTGTGTGTGTGTGTGTGTGTGTGGCTTTCTGTGCCCCCACGGCCCCCCCCCATGTGGGCCCCATCCACCCGGCGCCCGCTGCCCCACCCCCAGCACCGACTCTCAGTAGGTTCGGGCAGGGGGCCCGGCCCCGCCACCCGCAAACCCCCGTCCTCCGCAACCCGCCGACCCCCCCCCCCCCCCCCCCCCCGCCCCCTCCCCCCCCCCCCGCCCCCCCCCCCCCCCCCCCCCCCCCTCGTGTGTTGTGTGTGTGCACTTGACTGTGTATGTGTGCAATACAGACGTCTCATGCACAGACATGCAGATGAATTGACATGAACTCATAGGGAACGACACGCATAGTGTGCGCACACATCCGCACCAGCGTGCAAGCGAGAGAACATGCCTACATGCTCCACATGCCGCACACTGCCACCGCCACCGCCACGGCCAGCAACAGTATCAACGCACACAACCCACACACATGCATCTCTGTGCACGCTGCACGTGTGCACATGCCCACCCACATGCTGCACACCGCCTCATCAGCGAAGAGGCACCTCTGTGCCCACACGGACAAAGAAGTATAGCAAGACTGCACGTGCAAGACGACAGACAACACATGCATCAGACGCGTGCCAGACACAGCCAACCGGAAAAAAAAAAGGGTTCAGCACTACTCACTTGTTATCGTAGGGAAGAACGCGCTGCTTCTTCGCAGGAGGTTCTCGGCGCCCCCCATCACCACCATTTGCAGCACCATTGCCCTTCCTGACCTGTGGTTTTGCAGCTGATGCTGACAAGTCATCTCCGCCCTCTTCTGCAGCAGCAGCAGCAGCAGCAGCAGCCGCAGGTCTGGTTGACAACAATTCCTTCCTCTTCTTCTCTTTGATCAAATCCTGCAGTTCTTTCCTCTTCGCATCTTTCTCACTACAACCGCCCGCCCCATTCTCTTTGGAACTCTCGGCGCCAACCTTTGCCTTCAGCTTGCGGTCATCCCCTGCTCGATCTCCGTCTCCCTTCCTATTGTCCCCTCCAAGCACGTCCGAGTAATCGCGCCTGCTTCTCAGCTCTTCCTGCATGGCAACCAAAACCAAAACCAAAACTGTGTGAGCAAGAGCAAGGCAAAGAAGTGGCCACAAATTTTCCGTATGTGTAAAAAACAGAGGCGCAATTTCCCAGATCTGGAGATATGATTGATTATATTAGATGATTCGCCAAAGCTACCGGCTTTTTATCCCAGTAGAAACGCAGGGCAAGTGCATTTCCCAGTAGATGAAAAGACGGCCGCGCGTTTTTGGGGGGGGGAGGAAGACTATAAAAAGACCCCTGCCCGATGTTTTTCTTTTTTGGGGGGGACTATTTCCGGATTTATGCGTGTCATCCTTGCGCGGGGGGCTAGATGTGTTTCACTATGCAACAGGGGGCAGTTTCAAAACTTCCCCACTGTTAAGTCGAAACGAACTACGCCAACTATCAGATTGATTGCTCGATTGAACTTCGGGATTGATTGAACTATTACTCGATTGATTAACCAATTCTTTGACCGAATAATTGATACATTAAGTGGTCGATTGATTGATTGATCGATTGATTAATTGATTGATCGATCGATTAATTGGTTGACCGATTGTTTCCTTGATTGATTGATATAATTGATACGTTAAGTGGTCGCGATTAATTGGTTGACCGATTGACTGATTATTTCCTTGATTGATTGATATGATTGATACGTTAAGTGGTCGATTGACTGATTGATTGATTGATCGATCGATTAATTGGTTGACCGATTGACTGATTATTTCCTTGATTGATGGACTGATCGATGGATTGATTGATCGATCGATTGATGGATGGACTGATCGATCTATTGATTGGCCGATTGATTTGACGATGAATGGTCGATGGATTGGTCAATGGATTGATCGGCTGATTAGTCGCTCCGTTGGCTGAGTAATTGAATAGCTCCGCTTACACAGGGACGCTATTTTTTTTAGTTGAATATTGAATACTGATTGTTCTAGGTTTTTTTTTTTTTTTTTTTTTTTGTTCTAGTTTTTGCTTATTCGAGTACGGGAAGGCCAGCCGCAGTGTAGGCAGGTCGCATTATGGCCCTCTCATAACCGGTCCGCTTACGTAAAAAGGGCTTTTAATTCGAAACTAGATGGATGTGAGCGGTTTACCTCCGCGCTATATAATTTCACCTCCCAGGACGCACAATCATCATGCAGAACAATTCATTGCCAGCCAGCAGGTGAGCTTAATCACACCATCTCTCTCTCTCTCTCTCTCTCTCTCTCTCTCTCTCTCTCTCTCTCTCTCTCTCTCTCTCTGTGTGTGCGTCTGCTTCCAACTACCCCTGTGTGCCACCCTTCCCAGTCTTCTCCCCTTCGCCACGCTCGCTTCCTCACAATCCCACACACACACATACTACCCTGCTCTGCATGTCTTTCAGCATTTCCATCCATGCTACGCTTTTCCATATGCCTTTTTGCCCCCCCTCCTTCCCGTACACGCACGGACACATTCACACTCCACCATCTCCTCAGCAAGATGACGTCGACGAGAGGAAAGCTGTGCAAAACAGGGAAAGGAAATTACAAACAAGAAGAGAAAAATAAAATGTACGAGGGGCATCTTAACGCTCCCTAAGGTGTGCAGAGAGCGATGGGGTGAAGGTCCTCCCTTCGGCCGCTGTCCCTTTGGCACCCCCCTGCCCATCCCTTTGGTCTTCCGTTTCTTCTATTTCCTTGACAAAATTACCCCCGCTCTCAACCCGGGTTAACTTTTTTTTTTTTTAATAAAAAAACACGCTCGCTCATCAACCCGGGTTAACTTTTTTTAAACGAAAAAAAAAAAAAAAAAAACACGCTCGCTCATCCCTTCGTTCTATGCTTCATCTTCATCTTCTTCGCTTGCATTACACTCACAAGAGTACCACAAAACAGCAAAACAGCGGCAATACAGAGAGAGGAAACAGTTGCCGTCGGTCATTTGACCGCCATGGCCGCCAGCTTGCTTACTTCTGTTTCTCTCTTTCGTTTCTCCACACCCCTTTTTCTCTCGTCTTCCCCAAGCCTAAGGGGAAAAAAAAAAAACAAAAAAAAAAACAGAATCATTGTGCTCGGAAGTTCATCACCAAACTTTCACAGAAGATTCATCCTCCGTTCGAAAGCACTTCGAAAATGTTTAAATACTAATTACTAAAAAAAATCATATACGGTTTTGCTGTACGATTCCGCGCAAACAGTCAGGAGAGCGCGCGCGGAAAAAAGGGGGGGGAAGCTCGCGGGGCTTGGGCGGGGCCCACTTTCGGTGTCCTTGATGTTTATGTCTGTGTGTGTTATCTTCACACTTGTCATCGACTGGAAAAAAGGCCTTTTTTTCCAGTCGATGACAAGTGTGAAGATAACGCACACAGACATATGCGTCAAGGGCACCGAAAGTGCGCCCCGCCCAAGCCCCGCGAGCCCCCCGCCCCGCGGCCCCCCCCTTTCCCCCCACTCTTTCCCTATCGTCTCTCTCTCTCTCCGGGAACTTCCCTCGACTTTTTACACTAGTGTGTTTCCACACCCCTCCCCCGTCCCCCCCTTACTCCGAACTTCCACCCCAGTTGCAAAACTGGCGGGGGTAAAAGGGACATGGAAGGAGGGAGGGG
>BFEA01001081.1:9586-27439 GCA_003427395.1 Chara braunii
ATTATGCCATGAGTCTACCTTTCATTGGAGCGCTGGCTTAAAGGTAGACTTAGACATACTTAATTAAGAGGATTCTGAGTGAGACTGTGATATGGAGATCATTCTCCATGAGCTTATGATTTTAGCTTGGAGCATTCAATTTGGYCTGTCTTGTGTTACAGGTCCTCTTGATCGTTTGACTCAGTATCYGGACTAGTTTCAGGCTTGATCCCTTGAGGGTCGTCTTCTATTATCACTGATAACAGGTCAGTTGGTTGATCACCGACTTGTCGGCTCACGACACAACTTTGCTTACACCTGTACCTTAACCTGATTGCCTTAGCCCTGAGATTTGATATGTTTCTTTGATGGTTTTAATTGGACTTCTTTTAATGGTCATTATAAAGAACGTGTGAGATTTATGGAAGGTTGGACTACGACTGAGGCGTGAGTGTGTGAGGCGTGGTGTGAGTAACAGGGAACAGTAAAGTTGACCACATTGGTGTATGGCAATGTGGCTATTGTGTGTGTCTGTGTTTTATGCAGGTTAGTATCTTGGAGCTTGGTATGTGAGCCATACTTTGGAGGCAGTGAGAATGACAACCATGTGTCGCACGACCTGCATACCTAATGGGTCAATGTTTCCCCTTCTTTTGTTATTATCTCGATATCTGATTTCGTATACGAGTATTGGGATGCTTATTTAATTATTGATTGACTTTGCTTATTGAATTTTTATAGTTGGACGTTGTAGTCCGTGGCAGCCATCAAAGTCAAACCCCTTGACTTTCGCCCAGGCCCGGAGTGGGACTCATCTTCAGGGCAGTAAGAAACGACTGTTACCACATGTATGGACCTGTGTACCACYCGCTCTGCGTAAGGTGCAGAAGAGGGTGTGTRGTCTTCAACCACGCATGGCGGTTGTCTAGCGCTGAGAGATTAACCCTCAAGGCGCGTGTCAGTCGACACTTGAGTGTCGAATGCGACGCTCAAGATTAACAAGGACCGCGYGAGTATGCGTACTACATAGTTTGTCATCGCTGCGACTGCTTGCRTACRCTTGCATTGCGAGTGGATATGAGTAGGCTCTGCGTCCGCGCGGTTTTATATCAAGTCTCGCGCGTGACGCCTATCCGATTTCCGCGTCGGGGAGTTATGGGACGGCTACTGAAGGGACTAAGAGTGTTGTCTTGTCGTTTCGTATGTGTGTGTGTGTGTTTTATTTYTKCGTTCGTAAAARTGGTGTGCGCGTSGTGTGTGGGATGTGTCCTAGTCGACCAACGACGGACCGCGCTTGGGACTTCAGCCCCCCAAGATRTCGGCTCGCGAGCGRRCCCGATAGGCGTACTACTGCGCGTACCCCMTATGCTACAGCGGACGAGAAACGCCCTCGGCTGGTCCACCTCTGCGATTGCAGCTGTCGTACTATGGACTGATAKCTCGACAGGGATACGCCCACCGAAGGGAGGTGACARCTCCCGTAAGGTGGAGGTAAGTTGTGCCTCGCGTAGGCCCTATCCTGTCGTAGGGACTCGCAATAGGTATGGCTGGCGCACTCGGTTGGAGCGGCCTAAGGAAGCTCCATGTATATTCACGACGAGGATTTAGACCAACTCCTGCGTGACGCGGCCGARAGGGTYYCGCGCTGCCGYGTGCARTGCCGGACCGATGCGCTCGACAGGTGGMGCCGTTGCTGGGGATAACGGTTGCCTACCGTTGTCCCTGGTGGAACGACATGTGGGTATGGAAGTGAGAAATAGGCAAATGAGAAGTTTTGATAGACTTGTATGAGCGATTGACTAATATTTTGGCTRTCGTTGGAAGTACCATAAAGACTGAGAAGTCCCTAGCAATCGAGCCTTGATTCGAGGCGGGTTGATAACCCGGGGAGAATGATCACTTYTGCCCTATSGACTGGGTTAGGAGGAATGGTTGACCGTATATAGTAGCAGATAAAGCATAAAGTGAGGGTTGATTCTGTGAGTGGGGTTTGAGTGATGCAGTAAGGGTTGCTTGAGGTCGAAAAGCGCCTYGGCTAGGCGCTGAGAGCSCTGACTAGTATGCGATTAAGTGAAGTTGAAAGGTTTTTTGCCTTTAATGACTGGTGAGTTTGGGCAATGCTCTGAAGGCTCGATTCGGCTAGGAACGAGTAAGGTGGCACAGACGTTGCTAAGCATACCTATGATTGGAATCCCAGGCTAATTGACTCCTTACGTGATTGTTGTGTTAAGTCTGCCTTGGGAGATAGTCAAGTYAAGATGGAGCATCTTCCCAAGCTATATGACCCCTGTGTTAGAGAAGGTTACTGATACGGGAGGAGCATGGATGCGGGGATGACTGATAAAGTGCGAAGTGAGGAGCTCAATYGTAAAAAGTTTTTCCTTGAGCTCAAACTGAGATGTCATATGATAGGTGTTGCTGTACTACTACGATCAGTATCATGCCTAGGCCTCCTGATAGTGTTAGTTGACAATGAGTAAATTATTTGGGGGTTCTCTAACCAACTATCAGTGGAGCTTTAGAAGTACTGATTTCTGGGGTATCAGTTTAGCTAACCCAAAGAGAGGCCCATGTGTTAAGTATATGGGATATATGTATGTATGACTTTATGATTGTTTGTTTGGTTGTCTTTATATATGTGCTTTCATTGTGTTTTATTTGATGTCTGATTGATGGTGTATGTACGGATTGCCTTTCACGAGGACATAAATTCTTCGTGAAACTCACGTCTGGCGTGGAACCASGGGTGARTGGGGTGACTTGCTTCTATGRAAGGTGRTTCTTCCWAAAAAGGGTTAGTCGGCGTGTATAATTTGTCCTCAGTGGAAGTGMATTCTTGAGTTGTTACCCCCTCGATAAAGCTTGAGGAAGCGGTTATTAGTCCCRAAACTGATAGTAAGACCCACGCCGGAACTATGTTCCTGGTTCAGTAGTGGGGTGTTGTTACCTTTCCTATGATAAGGAGAGTAACTACATTATCTATTGAGAGGAGAGGAAAGGGTTTGTTACCTTACCGAAATTGTGATGGCCAAGTGGAACAGCTACTGCTTAGTGAGAGCAGATCTGGAGTAGCGACCTAGGCTCGTCTCCCRTTAAAGTAGGGCCACCATATTTGTAAAGGCGCGAATTCGCTATTCGTTGCCTAGATAAGTATGGATGGGGCTGTCCATTTGACCATGATAGGGTCAGTGAGGTGCAAGCGCTGGAATCAGAGAGGGATGCGGTGAGGCTTGATCTTTAGAGCGGGGCTCAGGAGTCAAGATGTTATCTTATGAGGATTACACCGCCCCTCTGAAATAWATACTTCGCTTAAGAGTGGACGGGCTAACAATTGTATCATGTTATTCACTCATTGTCAATCCTACTTTTGCCTTATAGGATAYGAAAATACGTTATCGAGAGTTATCTTGTTATATGACTGGCAGTTGAGTTGCGTTCATATGGTTGTTTATAAAGCATATTGTGTCGTCAATTACAACCCTTACAAGTAATTTGAGTTTGTCATGTAAAAATTATTGTTATTAGCATATGTCATTTATCGTGGGTTGTGCTGCATTTTGTATTTGTGTTTGGAGTATCTACCTATGCGACGTATGTACATCGCGCCTTGCCTCGACGATGACAATCATAAGTGGTTAATACCTGAATTTTGATTGGAGGGACTTATTAGTGAATGTTTGTGTTTTATTTTTCATGGATATTTACTTAAAGACTTTCTTCGGTATCGTCGTTGTTTTGAATAGGTTCTTATGCGTGYTCTCGTGATGAGTATCGGGGCAACTTTAGTGGGATATATTCTGCATTAGATTTAGTTGCGTAACTTCCATCGAGTCTCGACCCTAACGTCGCTCGTTGTTGTTCAACAGGTGATGGGGTCGAGGGAGCTCGAGATGRAGGAGCCTCAAGGAAGGGTTGGGGTCGAGGAACTTGCCTCTCTACTGGGTATGCGAGATTGGGAGCGAGACAACCTGCCCAAGGTTGAGATCGACTTCTTCAAAGGCGATCATGTTTCTGACTTCCTCGACAAGTTTSAACACAGAGCRTCCCACTGCAAATAGAGTGAGGGAYAGATGTTGGGAGAAGTGATAAAGTATATTTGTATAAGCTTGAAGGRTGRAGTCGGTGGGTTGGTTAGAAGAGCGGGGTCATCATGGAGRAAGTTTTATGATGGCATGTGGAATAAGTAYCGGCTAGGTGAGGAACAACTGACCAAAGACGATTTTGAGAAAATAGATCGGTATAGTTATGTGTCAGTAGGGCACTTTCTGGCASAGTACGAGTGCGCATCGCGTAAGGTCTGGGCRCTGTCAGAACATGACAAATGCTTTGTCTTTCTCATGAACTTCACGAATGCAGAACAGCGAGATTTGATTCGTGGAACAGAAGGGAGACWAGTATGGGATAAGATCCGAGAGAACCTTGAACARRAGGATTTTGACCAGTATCTCTGYCATACCCTGCGAGAARCGAGGAAAAGGAAGAAGGCGAGCAGTAGGCACATTTGATGCTAAGAAAAATGGAACCCAGAAAGACGCTRAGATCRTCAGGCGAAATCACAGGTGGAGCAGAGAGAAGAAAAATGAATCGGGAGGTGAGAGAAAASAGATACCGGCTAAAGTGAGAGTTGATGCAGCTCATACCTGTGAGAGGACGCTTGACGCTCCAAACGAGGAAGKAATAGAGGAACAAAGAGTTCAGGGAGAAGTTRRTATGACCCTGCCGCGCACTSCATCTGATCTCAGTAAGGAGTGTGGCGACAARGGAACATCGTCGGCTATGAGTCGRACTGGACGAAGGAATAGAAGAGGGCGAGAACGGTGGGSGAGGATAGTATGTGCTTGCTGTGGGAAGACTGATCATACCCCTCGTAGATGTAAGATGGCAAAGAAAGGAATTGAGGGGTGAGGTTGTTTGCCTAGATGAGAATGGTGTCAGTGATCTTAAGTGACTAACAAATAGAYACTCGAAAGACCATGACAATGCGGTAGGCCCTATTGATAGAAYTGATGAGCAATTATCTGCTTATGATGCCTTTGATCCCAAACYTATRAGTTTCATGAGACATAGGTTTCTTCTTGTATATAGTTCTGATCTCGAGTGTGCRTTTTTATTTTTTTTKGGGGATTGCRCGTACATTTTRGATCTGATCATCCTCTCTTTAAGCTGACTTTAGCTTTTGTCAAATATGAGTWGAGATTTYTTAAGAGGTTGTCGTCTGTGCGCCAAACGCATACCCAATTGTGCGAGAACATTTGATATTATTTTGCGTATATGACCTGTGTGATACGCTATACAAGGTTTTTGTTGATTGGGATATGAATCTGTGATAACTCGAGATTTGTGAGGGTGTGAGACTTGGGGTGACCTGATTTTCTTTTGGGAATTTTTTTTTCRGTATGAGTTTTGATTCCCCCGGGGTGCAGGATCGTGCATGCTTCGGTTGTCATTGGCATTCTCATCAAAGTGGCCTTGTGAGTCTTTTTGTGTATTACTTTAATTAATGGTGAAATGAAGAGAGCGCGATTATTTGTGGGATATTTCTAGAAGGCTTAAAGAGTCCAGAAAATCATACTAAGAGGTTATGCCTGAGGGCGGCCTGACAAAGTTTGAGGGGTATTTTCAAGTGAAGAATGCTTTAAGGTTGTATAAACAAATTCATCCATGAGTGGGAGGGTGGCTKAGAGGTTTTTTGGGTGATTCTCCTTCAGAATGAAAGGAKTCTTAAAAATTATTATAACACCCCTGAGAGGAAGGGGGTGGCCTAAGGAGAATTTTTATGAAGTCAGAGTATTATCCTTGGCCAAATCGGCAGTTCCACTCTGTGGGCCTCAGTTGCCAGTAAGCGTGTCATCTGCGGCAGGGAAACCTGTCATGTAAGAAAGCCCTTACCCGGCCAGTGGCTGTGAGTCCCGGGTGGTTCTGTGTGTGGCAGGGGGTAAGGAAAGAACCGTTCAATTCGGCATCCCCACTTGCGTAGTGACGTAAAAGGTGGTAAGGCTGGTTGTGAGTCCTTTACTCAACTTGTTATGGGTCACAAGCGGTCYAGTCTATGACGGGGACTTCCATGATTAAGACTCCTCGAGAAGAGTTMAACGTTTTGACTAATAGCCRGTGGGAGCGTCATCTACGGCACGAAGGATCGGCCTGGTTATGGKGCCCTCCAATCGGTTATAGCCTTGATTGAAAGTGGCGTTGAAGTTTTACTTGGAGGAWGATTACGAGGGTTGCTCACTGAGCAAAACCTATGGGTTTGATTGATAAAAGGTGTGACAAAAGTGAAGGATCTCACTCACAAAGGTAGGATTTATGGGGAAGAGGGGTGATTTTCCTTTTTTGAAAGACTAAGTGAATATCACCGCCCATACCTTTGATGAGTWAGTAAAATGAGGGGCTTTTTAACAGTAATAGTGCCTTGGGGGACTGGGCTTAACGGGGCCCTGCCCATAAGGTACATTTGTGGTACGTATGATGGGGTCAAACATCMYAATCTTCGAGATTMGCTGAAAGGTTRGGGCGTCTSATAAAATCTCACAATGRGGTGTTCTTTTGAGAAAGAGCTTGTAAAAAGAGCATATAGATTGGTTGAGTTTGAGTAATTGATGGGTGAAAAGTGAAGGATTTACCTGGAGACTGAGGCTCTRAAATTTGACCCACCACTGAGTCTGAGTCTTAGCCAGTGGTGGGGTGATYAGTGTGTCCGACGTGATAAAACATCACTCAAAGAGGCCGGAAGTGTTGTAGTCCTAAGTTTGGTTTTGGATGACCCCCGTTCGTGGTTATAGTGGGTGGAAAGTGGGTTCATCCACTTTGTTAAATTAGAAATGGAGGAGTKTTTSTGCTTAGCCGATTACTCAACTATTATAGATTTCTATTTTTGATCAGGAATTGAGTAGTGTTTTCAACCTTTGACTTCTGCACGAATTGTCTTAAGGAAACAAGGTCGATTGTTGATATTACTAGATRACCGTTTCAGTTGAAGCTAAAAGCTCGAGGAAGCTATCATGTACTTCTCCTGAAAACTATAGTGGAATAGAAAATACTTGGTGCGACGGGGACGTCGTTTAATAAGGTCCGGGATGACTGTCGTACCAAATACCCTTACAAGGGTATTTGGCGTGTTTTTTGCAAGTCACGCAAATGTAGTATCGCCCGCCTGATGGCGTGCGCGTGAGCGGAAGCGTAGGTCCTTGTCAGGGTGAGGGGCGCTCGTAGTGGCGTGGGGTATTGACGGTGAGACGSAACTGTGCGCCRCSTAGGCGTGCGCAGYGGCACRGGCCGGCGGGACGCACAACGTTTTGGTTGTATTTTATATCAAGTAATTGGGGTATTAAATTCTTGTAAGCTCCGGCGTTYTGTGTAATTCGGACGTGAYGCCGGACTCAATGGTCGTCAWGGTAGTTAAGGACCCTAAACACACGGTGCTTTGGAGGGATTGTGGGTATTTTGACCCACGACGAGGGAGGAAATATCAGCGRCGGGGCCTTTGGCGGGTGTACTGGTCGSCCCCGTGGTTTGCTGTGAGAGGTTTGAGTGTAAGCGGGTCGTTGGGACCCGCGAGCTGGCTGACTATGCCCGGGGCGCTATAGCAAGCCCGCCGCGGTACTACGGCATGTTGCAAACYGTATGGAATCGAGCCACGGGCCGACGGTAGGCCCGCGCCCTCAACTGTAGGACGGCCTGTGTGGGGGGTTGCCYGCTGGGGACCCGAAAGGCTGACCARCGCTGTTAGAGTGGGAGCCGACAAGGGGGGTGGGCTCCTTGTAAAGATGCGCACCAACAGCTGTCGGATAGTCCGCCCGACGGACTGGGGCATAGGGGCGGAAGACTGACCGGAATCGTCCTGCAGCTGGGCTGGCCGGGGGTTTTCCCTCAGGGTYAGTTGARGTAGAAAGGGAGGCTGCRGTGGGAAGGTACAAGCAGGCCAGCGAGTTTTAGAAGTATAAATTGAGAGGCAGCGCCGAGCTGCTCATTCACTCCTACGGGAGCCGTGCGGAAGCGCTGCCACAACGGTTCGCGTTAGGGGAGGCCTGYCGTAAGCCGGAGGACGGAGTAGTGGAAAGGGGYGGTTGAACCTGGGCGCGGGGTCCCGCCAGGTACATTCGGAACAAGGAGGGGGTGATGAGGACGAAGGCAGCCAGAGGCGACAGGGAGTAGCTGGYCGGGCAGCACAGGCCCGAGCAGCAGTAGAATGGCAAGGGTGAAGTGAAGCAAACTGGTCGGARGAAGGCCGGGCGATAGGAGGAAGAAGGACGAACGCAAACGGACTTCGACACCGGGTGCGCGCAAAGGAAGAAGGAAGAATGCAACAGCGGGAGAGCAGCGGGCAGGTAGCGTGCCAGGTAGCGCTGCGTGGTGGGGACGGGGTGATGGCACAGTGGAAAAGCGGGGGCTGAACTGGGGCGCGTTATCGCGCCAGATGCATGCRATAGTGAAGAAGGCGGGATGCAAAAACGGGCACGATCGGGTAGGGAGGAACGAAGAGTGAAGGGGAGATAGCGAGAGGAGGGAGGTGGGGGCGTAGTAAAGGGGGGAATGCATCAGAACGTATTTCCCGTCAGATTCATTCGCCAATCTTGATGGCGAAACCGTGGACATGTCGGGCTAAAGAGTTTCCTWGTTCGCCCGATTCTTAATGAAATCGAGGGAACCAAAACCCGATTCAGGGGTTTTGAGAGGCGGCGAACAAGAATCCACGGTTAGTTTGGGGTGGAAGTTAGTATAGGAAAAGTTATCAAGAAAACGAGCTGCGCGGAGGCGGATATGGCGGGAATGGGAAGTGGAGAATTCACTCGATTCTTTATGGAATCGGGTGAAATAAAGTGATAGGYAGAGGTTTTCTGTTATTACGAATTTTATGGTAGTGTTAGTTATAGTTGTAGGTTAGTAGTTTGGTCGGSGTTAGTGTTATAGGCTGCGCCCGGGAGAGGTTGTATACAGGCGGTGTATACTTCCACGTTGTAGTGGAAGATTCATGAATGAAAGTTTGGGGGATTGAACGGGCGGCGAGCCTAGTAACTATGGCGGATTCTATTACTTGGACGATCGGAGAAACTAGCGGTATGAGTCGAGAGGATGGTGGCCTGGCTCGACACATAGAGGAACCGGATGTATTTGGCCATGTTTTTGGTGGAAGATTCATCCGATGTTGCCCATCCTAGCGATGGGAATGGTTTGAGGCCAACGATTAATTGGAGATTTAACTATCGAGTGGAGTCGTTATGGCCTGCACTGTCGAATWAGAGGTGGGAGCCTAACTGAGCCATCTTGTAGTAGGCCCCTTTCGAAGTCTCCCTCAGAGTTGCCGGTGCTATGTGCCGAACTCCCCGTGTGATGGCGTTCTCGACACGGTGGTGGCAATCCCCTTAGTTCGATCAGGGTCGGCACTACCCGAGTAGACCTGAGCGCACGGGTACCCGCACACAGAGAGCGAAGTTACCTACGGGGCAGAGAAGGGAGCAGGACAGGGGCGCAGCCACCCAGCGAGCCTAGCATACTGCCTGATTATCGGGTTCACCGGGCTGCACTCAGCCGTGACTTAGCGGGAAGAGAAAGGCTATTTTGACGGGGAGCGGAGTATATCCGCCAGCTTTCTAGCGAAAGGTTCATGGGCGGTAGAGTGAGGTCAGCAGTCAGCCTAGAGGACTTGTCTGAWGTCTGATGCGCCGCCCAGTCAGGAGGGTAGGCTGCTCAGTTCGGGCTGTCGGTGTTGCCTGTGGCTGACGGGGGATGCTCATGGGAGTGATTCCCTRGCTCGATGAGTGATGGGAGCGGACAGTCTGCGGTGGCCACTCCTGATGGGAGTAGGATAGGTACTGTTGGCTGCGTCCTGGATGTGTGAACTTCCTCATTTGTGCTCTACACTACTCTGCTGCCAGAGTCYTGTTTGCTTCGCAGGGGGTTCGTTGCAAATTGATGTGTCCGTTGTGCGGTATGATCGAGCACACTGCACTTTCACTKCAAGCTATTGTGCGTTTCGCTGCCCAATTCAACTGCATCTTTGATACACCTGGTATAGAGCTCACTAGGGACTGCAATGTTGTTCTWAGTGCAGATTGTTTAAGSGCCGTATGATTGCAGCCTCCACACGGGAGGCGGAGGGGGTTAGTGCTGCCGCTTAGAGACTATCAAGGGAAGGGGCCGTTRTTGTTCACGAAACCACGTTTGGCTGAACCCCTGCCCTTTAAGCTATTAAGTTGCCGCTGGTTRCCGCAGGTTGCTTCGGGCTAGCTGCTGCAACCGGTATCCGGCATACTAAGTACCAGCGAATCACTAAACAGCGCGGCGGCATGGTGAAGCGGTGGAGCTTGCCCCGTATGCGGCTACAACACCTTGAAGTTGCACGCGAGTAATGAGCGTGTGATGGTCTGTCGAGTTAAAGGGAGTCTGCCGGTGCTTCAAGCTGTTGTGTAGCAGTGACTGGTCTAGGAAGAAGTGTTGGGACTGGGAGATGTGGCCAGAGTTGCGAAGGGGGTTATTGCCGCAGATTGGGGAGTCGCCAGAGGTCAGATTTCGGCAGTTGACTCAAAATGGGCCCAACTGTTGCTGCACGGTCTGGCCATCATTGTGGGGCCCTCAGGCGCATCAAGATAACGAGGCCCTCTCCTGTGAGTCTGAGAGCACCTCCCTTGGATCTGAGAGTCTTAAGCTTATCTCCATCAACCCTCGTAACTCTAAGTCTGGTCTGTTGGTTACAAGAGGAAGGCGGCAGGCGGGATTGCAACCCGTAATCCGCGCCAAGGCCTTTGTGGGAGCTTCGCCCCATCGATTGCGGGAGCCCTGCCGGAACTCAGGAGGGGTTCGGGAGGCAGGGAACTGAAATGTAACCATTGCTTTCCTTCTATAAACCCAGATTATAGCCCCTATTTGCACTACCTGCTGTGTTTTGACTGAGTATACTGCATGCATCCCTACTTTGACCTTTGGTTGGCTGTCATGATCAAATCAGATTAAACAAAAGAATGCATGCAAAGCTCAGTTTCAGGTTGTTGGTTGGTTGAAGGCAGATTGTAAGAAGGAATTTCATGTTGGGAAACGCACGATAGAGGGCTGATTTGCATGAAATTTAACWGGGTCATTAAGGCTGAGAGGTCCCCATAAGTTAGGGAAGCCCAGGGCTTTGTTTATTTTGGGTTGCATGGAGCAATCAGGCCGGTCTATAAGTTTAGGTAGCCTGAATGCTGTGGAGGCTGGGACGTCCCCATAAGTTTGGGAAGGCACGATGCTATGAATTGCCTGGAGGGTCAGGACACTCTATAAGTTTAGGTGACCTGACTGTTCTGACTTGTGAGGGCTTGATTATGGATGATTTTCAGGAACCAAGAGTTTAGGTACCATGTGTTGCCGTGTTTTCTTTGGATTTTCCTAAGTTTCTTTTCTTTTTTGAACGAGGGGACCGAGCTGTTCGTTAAGTTTAGGTGGCTCAGTCTCTCTTTGCATTTGTTCTGAAAAAGTAATCTTTGGCAAAGGGTCATACCCTTCTGTAAGTTCAGGGGGGTTGACTTAGTGTCACACACATGATGGCTCAGAGAGAAATGAATCTGACAAAGAGCTAGATCCTTCTGTAAGTTCAGGGGGTCTGGGTCAAAGCCTCGCACATGCTGGAACCCAATGGTATAATTTGGCTATACATTATTACTATCTTATTACAAACAGGCTAGTCAGATACAGGTTCCATAAGATTGGATGGTCTGACTARAGCTTATCGTAAATTGAAGAGAGTACAATTAAGAGTATAATTGAAGGTAACTTGGGCTGGCTGAGCATTGTTTTTAAGATGAATGGCAGAGTCCTACGCCCACCTTAAAGATTAAAGTTCAAAGCTAGGCATGTCCCATAAGTTTGGGTGGCCTGACTTTACGCCTTATGTAAGTTGGGTATAAAGCGTAAAATCATTGAAAGATTACAAAACTATTGTTTGTCCAGGTTGACTTGGGGCTGCTGAGAGTACTAACCTCTGTGGTTTAGCCTGCAGGTGGCTGAGTGAGATGGTTACCTGATCTGAGTTTTCAGTTTGATAGGTAGTTGCTTTAGATGCTCCCTACGGGCTAGAGTCATAGGAGTTAAATTCAATTCTTGCACTTTCTGAGCTAAGTATTTTTACGTAGATCAATTCTCGCATTTTCTGGGATTTTTTGTTTCACTTGGCTTTGTACAAATCTTGGCAAGCTATTTTTTCTATGGGAAGCGCTGCCAAAATTTCTATGAATCCAAGGAGTTAGTCAATTTTTGACTTGTCAAAGATCAACTTGTCTTTTCTTTATATCTAACTTAAAAAAAATCTGGAAAGTCTCCTTTTCTAAAGGGAGTATTGCCCAAATTTTTTCTAATTCAAGAAGTTAGACAAAATCGGACTTTCAGAAGTCAAGTGAGTTTCAAGTTCTGAACTTAGCTTTGTATAAATTTTGGACTAGCATTTTTTCAAAGGGGGTGCTGTTGAAATTTCTACAAATCTAAGGAGTTGTTAAATTTTGTCTTGACAGAAACTCAAGTAATTCTGAGTTCAAATCTGAGATAGTATAAATCTGGGAAGTCTCTTTTTCTAAAGGGAGTGATGCCCAAATTTCTACTAATTCAAGGAGTTGAACAAAATTTGACTTTCTTGAGTTAGATATTATTTCCGCTTTCATATTTGAGCTTATATAAATTCTGGAAAGACACTTTTCCTACGGGAAGCGCCGCCGAAACTTTCTTAGTTTAAAGGAGTTAGATTATATTTCGACAGGTGACGATTCTGATAATCCACCCTGGATAAGGGAGATTATGTCATGAGTCTACCTTTCTTTGGAGCGCTGGCTTAGAGGTAGACTTAGACATACTTAATTAGGAGGATTTTGAGTGAGACTGTGATATGGAAATCATTCTCCATGAGCTTATGATTTTAGCTTGGCGCATTGACCTGTCTTGTGTTATGTGTCTTCTTGATCGTTTGACTCAGCATCAGGACTAATTTCAGGTTTGATCCCTTGAGGGTCGTCTTCCGTTATCACTGATAATTGGTCGGTTGGTTGATCGCCGACTTGTTGGCTCACGACGCAACTTTGCTTACACCTGTACCTCAACGTGATTGTCTGAGCCCTAAAATTTGATATGTTTCTTTGATGGTTTTAATTGGACTTCTTTTAATGACCATTATAAAGAACGTGTGAGATTTATGGAAGGTTGGACTATGACTGAGGCTTGAGTTTGTGAGGCGTGGTGTGAGTAACAGGGAACAGTAAAGTTGACCACGTTGGTGTATGGCAATTTGACTATTGTGTGTGTCTGTGTTTTATGCAGGTTAGTATCTTGGAGCTTGGTATGTGAGCCATACTTTGGAGGCAGTGAGAATGACAACCATGTGTCGCATGACCTGCATACCTGATGGGTCTATGTTTCCCCTTTTTTTGTTATTATCTCGATATCTTGCAATCACACTCGTTCTCAAACACACTTTTCATGCATGTAAACAGCAACGCAGCATACTGGCGACATGCGCCCACTCAAAATTCAGAGATATGACTTTCAAATACGAGTTCACTCTCAATTGGCTATGGCGACTTCAGCGYCCAAACATCTCACTGTTCACATACACTGGATCAACCTGGATATCCCACACGCATCACTCTAACACTCGAGAACAAACACACACTCACTACTAAGTACAGCTATGGCAACTATGGCTGCCTCTAACCTATCGCTATGCTAATTCCTCCTCTCTTGCCCACTGCGTCCTCCGGGCTCATCTGCAGACCTCCTTGCACAAGTCGCTGTGGCTGCGATTCCGCATGGCTCACGAATGAATGAATGAATGGCTGGGCGCTGCCTCTTGATTTATACTTCAGAAACTCGTTGGTCTGCCCTTTGCCATCGGCCCTTGGTGCTTACAGTCCCCCTGTGGTACTTGCTGGACCGGACTGAGACTGACTGGACCTTCCGTTGACTGACTGTGTACTCACCGCTATCCTACCGTCGTTGCACTGCTGTTGCACTGCGGTTTAGTCCACCACTTGCCTCACCACTTGCCCACTTGCCCACTTGCCTACCTTCTAGAAGGTCTACAGCTAAGCTTCCAAAACTCAATAAGACTCCTACGCTATACACCTACAGATTGAACCCCTGTTGTCTATGGACCTACAACAGGTCTACCAACTGCCTACGAATACACAGGTCACAGGTTAAATTCTCGAGGTCTACACAGATACTGTACATGGGTAGGGTGAGGTCTAGGGATCGAACCCTGGGTACTGCATCCGCTACTGCTAAAAGGTGAAAACCGTTTCAATCTGATTTTGTATATGAGTATTGGGATGCTTATTTAATTATTGATTGACTTTGCTTATTGAATTTTTATAGTTGGACGTTGTAGTCCGTGACAGTCGTCAAAGTCAAACCCCTTTACTTTCGTCCAAGCCCGGAGTGGGACTCGTCTCCAAAGCAGTAAGAAACGACTGTCACCACAGGTATGGACATGTGTACCACCCGCGCTGCGTAAGGTGTTGAAGAGGGTGTGTGGTCTTCAACCACGCGTTGCGGTTGTCTAGCACTGAAAGACTAACCCTCAAGGCGCATGTCAGTCGACACTTGAGTGTCGAATGCGACCCTCGATATTAACAAGGACCACTCGAGTATGGGTACTACATAGTACGCCATCGCTGCGACTGCTTGCGTACGTTGCATTGCGAGTTGATGTGAGTAGGCTTTGCGCCCGCGCGGTTTTATATCAAGTCTCGCGCGCGACGCATATCTGATTTTCACGTCGGGGAGTTATGGGACGCTTACTGAAGGGATTAGGAGTGTTGTCGTGTCGTTTCGTGTGTGTGTATGTGTGTGTTTTATTTCTGCGTTCGTAAAAGTGGTGTGCGCATAGTGTGTGGGATGCGTCCTAGTCGACCGACGACGGACCGCGCTTGGGACTTCAGCCCCCCAAGATGTCGGCTCGCGTGCGGGCCCGATAGGCGTACTACCGCACGTACCCCCTATGCTACAGCGGACGAGAAACACCCTCGGTTGGTCCACCTCTGCGATTGCAACGCAGTAGCTTTCGTACTGTGGACTGGTAGCTCGGCAGGGATACGCCCACCGAAGGGAGGTGACAACTCCCGTGAGGTGGAGGTAAGTTGTGCCTTGCATAGGCCCTATCTTGTCGTAGGGACTCGTGAAAGGTATGGTTGGCGCACTCGGCCGGAGCGACCTAAGGAAGCTCCATGTATATTCGCAACGAGGATTAGACCAACTCCTGCGTGACGCGGCCGAGAGGGTCCCGCCCTGCCGCGTGAAGCTCCATGTATATTCGCAGCGAGGATTTAGACCAACTCCTGCGTGACGCGGCCGAGAGGGTCCTGCGCTGCCGCGTGCGGTGCCAGACCAATGCGCTCGACACCGGCCTCGTTCACAGACCCCGTGAACGGTTAACAGGGGTACGACAATGGTGTGAGGCAGCCTTTAAGAAATTGAAGTATGCTCTAACAGTATAAAGTCCTCAAGCTCCCAAACCCTGATGAGCCCTTTGTCATGACGACTGACGCCAGCCAATATGGCATAGGCGCGTTCCTTGCGCAAAAGGGGGGGGAAGGCTGAGACCGATCAAATATATGAATAAAAAGATGTCATCTCAAAAACTAGTCAGGTCCACTTACGAACGTGAGCTCTATGCCCTGTATAGAGCGCTGGTTCACTGGAGACACTATCTCCTCGGCAGATTCTTTTACGTAAGATCTGACCATAAGACCTTGCGCTAAATGAAGACACAACAGRTACTCTTTGATGCACTCAAGAGGTGAATTCAAGTAATAAACATGTATGACTATTAGCTTGATCCAATCAAAGGAGAGTACAACAAGGTCGCTGATGCGTTATCACGTAGGGCAAATTATCTGGGGGTTGTGGTAACCGAGTTTGGCATGTCTAACGAACTCACTCGATCACTGGTGGAACCCTATCAGCAAGATTCGGTTATGTTTGAGATCATTCGTAGATTTCGTGCGAAAGATAAAATAACTTCCGACACATTCACGATGGTAAATGACTCTCTATTTCTTGAGAAGGCAGGGAATAAAAGATTGTGCATTCCTGATTGTGAGTCTTTATGTAGTTTATTTTTAGGAGAATGTCATGATGCAACTGGTGATTTTGGCTATAGAAAGACATCAGCGAACTTAGTRCAAAGATTTTGGTGGCCCTCTATGATGCAAAATGCAAAGAGATATGTTGAAACCTGTCAGGTTTGCCAAGGAGATAAACCTAGGGCTCACGCTCCGCTTGGGTTGATTAAGCCCTTGCCGATTCCTGAAGGGCCGGGTCAGAGTGTGTCCATGGACTTCATGGATACTCTTGTGACCAACCGGTCTGGGAAAATACACATCTTTGTTATAGTGGATCGCTTTTCTAAGTATGTCAGACTAATCGTCATGCCAGAAAATGCTAAAACTGATTACGTCATCAAACTCTTTATGGATAACTGGGTACGGGACTTCSGTTTGCWTGCATCTATTGTTAGTGGCAGAGATGTAAGATTCACCAATGAACTGTGGCAATCAACCGCTGAAAAKATGGGCTCAAAGCTCCAAATGACATTAGGGAATCACCCTGAGTCAAATGGCCAAGCAGAACAGATGAATCTCSTAGTACAGCMCCTGCTTAGACATTATATCAAGCCAAGTCAGGATGACTGGGACGAGAAACTACATCCTCGTCAGCTTGAATAACAACGATGTGCACAATACTGCAAGAAAGTCTCCCAACCAACTACATCTTGGTTKGAAACCCAGAACTGCACTTGACTTTCTGCTACCAGAAAGAGAACCCACTGCAGCACCTGGCAGCATAGAGTTTGCTGTCAAATATGAACAGATGCTACACCAAGCCGTTGAACATATCAAGAAGTCTCAGGATGCAATGATCGCATCTGCCAGACGACCCTCTACCTTTCAGGTAGGTGATAGAGTCTGGGTTAAGTCATCTGAACTAAGTCAGGAGTTAGGAATTTCACGTAAACTAATACCACAATACTTTGGGCCCTGGGAAATCTTGGACATTGTAGGGGATCAACCGGATGGGCCTTCATACATGATTCGCATTCCTGCACACTTCCGTACATACCCTGTGTTCCATGCCTCCAARTTGGCACCTTTCGCTGCCACTCATCAGTTTCCCTCAAGAAGATCAATGCTGCCCCCAACCATGGATGGYGAAGTGGATATTGACGAGATCATGGAGCATCAAGTGATGCCAGTTCCTCGATCATCAGGCAGAGGCCGCCCTCCTTAACCAAGAATGCAGTATCGTGTGAGATTCAGACATAATTTGTATCCTAAACAAGATCCCTGGTTCACACAAGAGGAACTCATGAGAACAGCACCTCAAGTGATTGCAGACTACGAAAGAGAACTCAAAGGGAAGATGCCTGCAGAGTGACAAACTTCTCAGAGGACTAACCAAGTAAAGGAGGAGGGAGTCCGAGGATCTGAGTCATCGGCAGGCCTGATGGGCCCCTGTTGCAAGAGTGCCCACCCTAAGTGAAGGCGGGCCTAACATAATACAATAGGCCCTCGGCTGTCAAATTCATATTTGGGGGCCCAGGCAGTTGCTACGCGTCAGTTGGTTGAGAGGAACCCAAGCCAAGCAACAAAGACATTTCCACAGCCCTCTGGGCTTTTCCAAAGAATCATGGGCTGCTACTGGAGCTGAGAAGCAAKGTGCAGCACGTGCAATCGTGCAGAGAAGGGCGCTGCTGAGGGCAGTGCCATAGCCCATCCACCATAGCTGGTGGGCTTGGATTACAGCGAAGCGAAGGAGTGGTCTTCGGGTGTACAACAAAGGGAGACGTGGGAGAGATTCAAGGGGAAGAGAGAAGGATGATGATGATGATGATGATGATGATGATGTGAGGGCACATAC
>BFEA01001081.1:62645-77839 GCA_003427395.1 Chara braunii
AAAAAAAAAAAAAAAAAAAAAATGTCAGAATGATTTCGTAGCGCCAAAGAAAAAATAGTCGCTAGATTTGAAATCGGACCACTCCCACACCAGCTGAAAATCCCGCCTGGGACACTACCGTCTTCCCCCGAACATAACGCACCCTGAAATTGAACGTATACAAGCTCTATTTCCGGTCTGGTACAGTTGAGATGAGGGTGCGCTGTGTTCGGGGAAGACGGTAGCTTCCTTAGAGATACTCGGTCTACACAGCTCGGCCGTGGCAGGCGCGAAAAAAAGAAAAACAAAAAAAGTTGAAGGTGCGGAAAAAAAAAAAACAAAAAAAAAACATGACCATCACCTCCTGTTTTTGCCAATTATTGAACCGGTAGGCCTTCGAACGCGCAATTTACTATTTTTCTTGCAGTTTTGATCTGGTCTTCGCCCAAGCTTGGAGTGGACAGTTATTCCTGCGAACTCCAAATTGTGCAGTGGTCACATGCGCAATTGTCTTTTTTCACTTTTTTTTTTTCACTCACTTACGAGGTGGCTATATATATATATGGGGTCTGTAGTTCATTGTCTGGGCCTGGAGTTCGAAGTTCCCGTTCGATATGGTTCGTCCGATTCTGCTTCCACCAAGGGCTAGGCAATCTATCAGCCCTGGTGCCTATCACTGTTGTTCGGTCCAAGTTGCCTGCCCGTTGGTAGGGCAATGGTCTTGAGTGTTCAAGTTGGTCACACTGAGGTAGAATAGTGGGATAGAGGGTGCGCTTGGAGTATTGACGTGAGGATGGGTTGGGAGGTGGGATCATATTCCAGGACACCCACGACTCACAGTTCCAGGAAATCATTATGCACACACTGACTGACCTCTATAACACCCTAGGACACCCACGACTCACGGTTTTAGGACCAGTTAGAGGCAAAAAAAAAAAAAAAAAAAAATCGACAGGATTCAACTGGATTCAACGGGTATTCAACAAGGTTCAACGGATTCAACGGGATGATTTTTTTTTTGCTCCACGCACGTCCAGCGACGTGTCCGAGGCCCAATGCGCCCTTCGCGTTAAACAATATTCAACGGGGAGGGCCCATTGTACTATTCAACGGGGATTTAACGGGGCCCCGAGGGTCATTCAACGGGTACACCGATGTTGAAACTTTTCCGTTGCACGTTGAATAGACACATAAACAATAATCCAAAGAGTTTTCAAGCAACGATAAGACTGCGCATGACATTGATATAGAATAAGCTCGAATTGCTTTTAATGCATTTTTTTATCATCTTTTCGTGCTCAAACACTTTTTCGGCCTTTCGCAATTACCGACATTCAATGCTTTTTAGTTCTTATGGTTTCCAAGAATCCAAAACATTTAATGAATTTTTTTCTTTTGATTGTTTTGAATACATGTTTTCACTCAACTACAATCGATCTGATGGTTTTTCAGTCTCTGCTAAAAACGGAACATGGACGAACTAAAACTTCTCCACCAACAGATCAACTATTTGATCGACGGACTCAATCATGTTGCAGCATACCCAATTGATAGTTAGTCTTTGTAATAAATCTTTGTTTTCATTCCAACCTTTCCCTACACTCAAACTTCGGTATCCTCTTATAATCACTCTTCTAATGTTTGAATCATAGCCAACTCACCGTAATTTCCCACCAACTTTTGCAAACCTTCAAAAAAAAAAAAAAAAAAGTTTTATTTATCGATTGATCCACTAATCGATTAATCGGATGATCAACTCATCAAACCTTTTGATCTAGATCAATGCATAATTATCCCTTATTCCCTACCTTAAGGCACCTCAATGATGTACTCTTACGCAAGGAATTCTATAGAATATAATGTTCAACAAGTCGCGGGCAAAGGATGTGGGATTGCCCCGCGGCAAAATAGTACAATTTTCTGTAACTGCATTGGACTCAGACTCTTGGATCCGCCACGTGGTACATTGTTGAAGAGCAGCAGGAGTGACTTATAACGGAGGTGCGGAATATATGAAAATGATGATAAGGTAGAAAGAAGTAAGAGACTCGCAGATATGACCACATAGATGCTACGAGGCGAAGAAAAAAAAAAAAAAAAAAAATCTTAAGAAAACCAAGTTTCACGCTCGGCGATGGATCGGGAAGCAAAAGTTGCGTTTAGGAATGAGCGAATTAACAAGGTATTGAAAGAGGTGATTCCTTCCACAACTCCGGCGAAAGGTCAATCAATCATCTAATCCGTCGATCAATCATTTAAACGGCCAATCATCTGTTTAATCGGTCAATCGACCGATGAATTGATTAATCGGCCGATCAATCAATTAATCAGCCGATAAATCGACTAAATCCTTTCTTAATACAATAAAATGATATACTCTTTCATCTATCAGTCTTTCAGCAAAGTGTTTTCCATAACATCATATTTTTGCAAGCCACTTCTAGCAAACATCGAAAATCCACCTAGCCTTTTCTCGACCAATCAATCGATTATGGTCGGTTCAATTAGCAAATTAATGGACTAATCAAAGCCAAAAAAAAAAAAAAAAAAAAAAAAAAAAAGGGAAGGGGGAAAGGTCGATCAATTGATTTATCGGTTGATCAATCGATTTATCGGTCGATCATTCGTTTAATTGATAGATCAATCAATTGATCGGCCGATCGACCATTCAATTGATTAATCGGTCGATCAATCGATTAATATTCTTTTTTCCCTACCCTAAGGCACTTCAATGATATACTCTCACATTTTGCGCAAAACGTTTCTACACTAACTCCTTCCGCTCACGCATAAAAAAAAAAAAAAAAAAAAAAGGGAAAGAAAAGGAAAATAATAACTAAACAAAGATTGGGATAATCAATCAATCAATCAATAATCATGCAGTTGATCAATTGATCAAACGATTCGACAAATCAATCATTTAACCATCCTATCAAGCAATCCATCATTTTATCAAACATTTCATGACTCTTAAATCATTCGATTGATCAATCAACTTGTGTAGCACACCGAATATGTTCGGAGCTTTTTCGAACCTCCGAACATGTTCGGGTGTTCGACCGAGCATACTAATTTTTTTTTTTTTTTTTTTTTTTTAAACTAAAGGTTAGTTATGAATTTGAGCATGCCTCCAGTGCAAACGTTGTTTGTATTATTATTTTACATAACATATATTGTTTTTAGATTTTTTGGAGAATTTTTTGTTTTGTTTTTTTTAATATTTTTATGTTAGCGTTCGGAGAGACTTGACGCTCGTTCTCGTTCGGTCCCGAACATTCGGGTTTGATCACCGAACCCGAACACAATGCTACACACCAATCAACCAACAGGACGATCGTTCAAACAACCAATCAATCAACCACCACAACAGACAATCGATTGACAAACCCATCAATCAGTTTCCGACCGATTAATCATTTAGCAGAACGACTATTAATAAACCAATCGATATGCAGATCAGGCAATTGACAATCTAACATGTACCAATCAAATGATCAGATAAATTAATCAATCAATACATCAATCAAATCGATCAACCTATCGACCAATCAACTGATGAATTATACAAAACTGTTGTTTTCTTCTTCAATAAGTTTTTCAACCAGTTGCTTAAARAGTGAATCACTTATCAGAAGTGTATTCACCCTCACTTACGAATCAATAACTGATTGACCGTTTGAATGTTGGAACATTTAATTTTTTAGCGCTGTTCTTCACCAACCTCTTGAATTGATCAATTAAAACATAGGCTTCGTGACCCCCCCCCAAAAAAAAAATTACGGATTTAAACAAAATTTATTTAGGATTTTAAGAGTACAGTTTTTATGTCTTCTACAGGAGCAAGATTTCTTGCAAAGTAAAACAAAAACTAAAAAAAGAATAAACAAATATTTTTTAGAACAACTGGAAGTGGCGAAGAAAAAAGAAAAATTTTGTACTGTAAATCATTACTAGGCGGAGCATCGTATATTTATAAATTGAAATATCTATGTTTTATTCAATCTTAAAAGATCATGTGCATAGTCCTCTAAGTTGTGTATCACGACGAACATGTTCGAGGGTTTGACGAAGGTGCAAAGTTGCGAACAAATATTTTATTGTTAACTTCAAAATTGCTTTATAGAGTCTATAAATATTGAAAATGGCATACAGTCCTATATGCCAGAATTCACCCAAACTGTTTTTTTACAACTTTCGAGTTTGTTTTATTGGAGCTCTGCTTTTCTGCAAGTCCATTGGGAATGACTTATAGTCCTATAACAGGATCTTTACAATAAAAATTTTTCCTCCACATCTTGAGGATCGCTCGATTGTTTGTTTGATTTTTTGCCATGTCTCTTGGAAAGTGGTCGAAAATGTGTTTTTTATTTTATCAGAAATAGAAGGTTGATTTCTACTTTTTCACTTTTATACAAAATGTTGTTTTTTTTTTGTTTTGTTGCGTTTTCACAAATACTGTGTTTTAATCAGACCACATTATTGAGACATTTCCTCAGTTATCCGAGCAATAGATCGATCGATCAATCGATCGATCGACTAATTAATTGATAATTAACCATGCCATCAATCGGCTGATCAATCGACTAATCAATGATCAATTGTTTATATGTCGATCAATTTATCGATCGATTAATAGATCGATCAATCGTCTATTCATTCGATCAATAGGTTACTTGACCGATTAATCATTTAATTGGTCGATTTATTGATTTATCGGTCGATTAATCGTTATTCCGCTGATCAATTGATCAATCAACTGATTAATCGTTTAAACCGCTGATCAATCGATTAATCGATCGTTTAATCAATCGATCGATTGACTAATTAATTGATAGTCGATATATTGATTAATCGATCAATACATTATTCTGTCAATCAACTCTTAAAGAAAACTGTAGTCTATCATTTCCCCCCTACCTTAAGCACTTCAATGTTGTACTCTCACATCTATCAGTCTTTGCACAAGTGTTTTCTGCGTAACATCATGTCTACCAAACTGCTTCTGACAAACGTCGAACATACACCTTGACCTTCAGTTGACTGATCAATCGATTATCGTTTAATCAATCGATTAATCGGCTAATCAATTATCCACTCGGCTAATCAATTATCCACTCGGCTAATCAATTATCCACTCGGCTGAGCAATCGATTAATCGGCCTATCGACCCATCAATCGATTAATTGGCTAGTCAATCGTTTATTCAGCCGATTCCTCGATTAATTGGTCGATCAATCGACCGATCAATAAATTAATCGGCCGATCAATCAATCGATTGATCGACGAACTCATTAATCGACCAATAAACTTATTAAACCATTTTACCAAGATAAAAGTATAATTATTCCTTCTTCCCTACCCTAAGGCACTTCAATGATGCAATCTCACATCCATCGGTCTTGCGTAAGTAATTCCATAGAATATCATGATCATCAAGTCGCAGCCAAGGGGTGTGGGATTGCCACGTGGCAAAATAGTGAAGTTTTCGCTAATGCATTGAATTCTTAGGTCCGCGCGCGTGGCACATTGACGAAGAACATAAGGAGTGGCTTATTATGGAAGTAACAATTATATTACTACGACGATAAGTTGATGAGAGTAAGAGATTGACAGATGACCACATGGGATGATGCTAGGCGTAGTGAGGAGGAGAGGATAAAAAAATAAAAATAAAAAAAGTTCTTAAGAAAATGATTATAGATTATGAAATTACTTCACCAAGTTCACTCCCAGCGATGGATTTAGGAAGTAATAGTTGCGTTTAGAGATGGGCGAGTTAACAGGGTATTGTAAAGGGTGATTCGTTCCACACTCCAACGAAAGGCCGATCAATCACTTGAATCCGCCAATCAATAGTTTAATCGGTCGATCAATCGATTAATAGGTCGATCAATCAATTAATTAGTCGATCAATCAACTAAATCCTTTTTTAATGCAATACAATGATATACTCTCACATCCATAAAGTGTTTTTGCATAATATAATGTTCAGCAAGCCGCTTCCGCCAAACGTCAAAGAATCTACCTGACCTTTAGTTGACCGATCAATCGATTATCACCAATCAATTAGTCGATCAATCAATTGATCAAAGCAAAAAAAAAAAAAAAAAAAAAAAACGGAAGAGGGAAGGGAAAAAAATCGATCATTCGATTTATCGTCCAATCAATCGTTTAATTGACCAATCAATCAATCAACCGATCAATCGATTGATATCCCTTCTTCCCTACTCTAAGAAAATTCAACGATATACGCTCACGCCTATCACTATCTGTCTCTTATACACATCTAGATGTGTATAAGAGACAGGCGCTATACGCTCACGCCTATCACTATTTGCGCAAGCATTTCTACCTTAACTCCTTCTACTTAAAAAAAAAAGGGGAAGGGCGGGGGGGGGAGGGAGGGAGAAGGAAGGAAAAATAATAAAAAATCAAAGAAGACAGTAGAGGAAAACAAGAAAAAGACCTTTTACTCTGATTGCGATATGTGCATGACAACTTCATTTGATTCCCCCAAATTCATCTTCATCAAAACAATTACGAAGATAGAAAAAAGGGGATAGAAAACGACAAGGAGAAAAAGAGAGATGCAAAAGAGGAAGAAAATCGGAAGAAGTGAAAACAGAAAGGAAAGGGCAAATTACAAGGGAAATAGCAACTCAAGGAAGGCAAATGAAGGATAAGCGAAATTGAAAAGGTGAGAGTTAAGTCTCACTCAAGGAAATGAAAGGAGTTCTCGTTACGAATTGCTTCTATAAAATTCACAAGACAACCCTTTCCTCCCAAACTCTTTCCTCAGCTTCTTTAACCAATGCAATTATTATTAAAAAAAAAAACAGAACGAAAGAAAGGAGGGCAAGAGTCAAGAAGGAGGGAGAAGGGAGCAAGAGCTTAATGAAAGAAGCAGCCTTCACAAAGGGTTGAAGTACATAGATTACGTTCTCAGCAAGCAGGGTAGTAAGAAACGCAGGTATCACAAGGGAATCAAACAAATTAAATAATTAGTGAAACACAAGGAAGACAACAAGGTATGAAGGACAATATCACCATCACTAAACTGGTTGGGTAATTTTTTGCTTGCAGGACTTACAATGGACTCCTCTTTTTTGATTGATCTATTGAAAAAATTCGCACTCACTCCTCTTTGCCTCTTTCTACTTCATATTCTTAACTTTTCAACCAACCCCATGTTCAAAAACTGTTTTTCTTTTAGAACCTTATCAATCTTAATCCTCCTCACTCTTGGCTCTTGCTTCACAATTCCTTTGTTAATTATCTCCTATTGTTTTTCTAATGTTCTTGAAATTTTCAATGACTAACTCTTTCAACACAATTAAAACAATTTCAGCATCGCATCTAATGATCATGTCATCTTGTCTTCCAGATGGATTTTGTCTATCTCGAAATCATCTCCACCAACGAACCTCAAACCATCATCAACGCAGATGTACTCGCCATATCTCCTCTACCGCCTATTGTTTTTTCTCCGATCAAGGAGGAAATCATCTTCATGGTGCAACCTAGAGAATCTTCTCATTCTCAGAAGGTCCACATTTCGGCACTCATACTTCTTCCACCCCCCACCCCACCCCTTCCGCCCCCACCTTCTCCTTTATCTCAAGCCCCTCAACCAATCCTCGACCCTCAGATCTTCCCCATGCATCAAAATTTCTCCTCTTCCTCTCAGCAATCCAATCTCATGACGATGTTTGACCAACTCCGATCACAACTTATTCAGAAATCAAAATTCGGGCTTAACGAGTTTCTTAGAGGAGAAGAGGAAAAACAAACTCTTAACGAGGTCTACTTCAATCTAACTTCCGACATGGATAACATATCTCAAAAGATGTTTCGCAAATCGCCCTCATCCTACTCAAATTGAAGGCTTGGAAGAAACTTTTCTTCAACCCTTGCTATCTTTGGCAGATTCAATCCCTCATCAGATTCAAGGCAGTTGACCTCAACTACTTTTGCTATCTATATGGAAAAACCTTTGCCTTGTATTTCATCTCACATAACGCCTCTACAGCCAAAGACTCAATGGAAAAGCGCATAACCGAGGAAATAAAGAACCTCTTGAGCAAGGTCGTCTGTGAAGGAATGGAGGAAACTCTCCCGCTCATCGAAGTCGAATTCAACTACTGTCTCAACCAGGCGCGTCTGACGGAAGCAAGGTAAGCAAGGGCAGTGCCCAACGACTATTCTACTCGGCCTGGAGTGCCTAAAAGGTCCACGGCATTTGCGTTATGGGCACCCCCACTTATCTTACTCTTTCATTTTGCAAGGCGAATCGAGGAGATCCTGAAGGCAAATCCACCTACCAGAGGAAGGGTGAATCCTCCAACCAAGAAGATAAACGTTTTTCATCATGCAAGGACTATGATGACGACTACAAAGGATATGAACACAATAGAGTATCCAAGAAGTTTCGTGTTCACTCCAGCTCCACAAAATTAAAATCCGTCATTAAGGATGACTTCAACACCCTTTCTTAGCATCTGCTCCTCCATTTCCATACCTTCTGTGTCAGCATTCTCCGAAACTTGTCCTCACCACCATGCACTTCAGACCTCCGCAAAGCAATCTTCGCTCCCCAGGAACCCGCCTCTTGTCTTCGCCCACCGGAGGACTTCGTGGCAACCTCCACTTCATCCTCTTTTTCAAATTGTAATTTTATTTTTCTTCCTCCTCCTGATGTTTTCTCACTCGGTTCTTCAATTGATAAAGGATGGAGTCAGACTTAACTTTGTAGGCACTACCCACTCCTACACCTCTAAGAAGGTGGAAGTCCGCCACATGCTAAAGGGTGTTTACTCTGGTTCTCAATTCAAGCATGTTCTAAACCTTAAAATTTCACCCCCAATAGCCATCCCTAATCACAACCTTCTCCCTCGTCACGAAGAGTTCATCACCTCCTCCGTCACTCATCTTCTTGTTTTTCGGGGTATAAAACGTTTCCCCTTTTCAATTATCATCAACCATGTGTTCGCTATTGAGAGCTCTTCTAAAACAAGATTCATTCTAGATGGCAAATTTGTCAACATCTTTCTCTCCTCTCCTCACTTCCACTATGAATCTTTCGACAGTTTGTTAGCTGTCATTTTTTGTCACTCTACTCAAGATTTCCTAACATGCTTCGACATAAAGAATGAATATTACCACATTCCTATTCACCTGGAGCATCGCCCTTTCTTTGCCTTTAATTGGAATGGAACAAACTACCATTTCAATACACTTTGCTTCGGTGGCTCGTCTGTACGTTGGCTCTTCACCACCTTAATGCAAAAGATAATGACTGAACTCAGAATTCACAATGTCCTTATCTCCTCCTATATTGATGACTATGCCCTAGCAAACTCCTTCATTCCTTCTCTTATTTGACAAACATTCAGCTATGCCGCCCTTCTTCACAACTTAGGTTTCTTTCTCAGCATTAAGAAGTGCTCCTTTCTTCCTTCTCAATCCATTAAATTTCTAAGATTCATTCTGGATTTACACCACAAAAGAATTAAGGTTCCAGAAAATAAAATCCGAAAAATCGCTCAACTCATCAACAAACTTTCATATGAACCAATTACAAGTCGGTCACTTGCAAAAGTTACAGGGAAGCTACCCTCACTCTACGTAGCACCGTGTTCGAATCAAGAGGTGTGTGGGCCTGAGGCCCCAACCCCGCGACTCTTCTATTCGATCTGACATCATAAAGGGTATGAAAATTCTTTATTTTATTTGGACTAGACTTGTGAAGCAATTGTCCTACCACTTGTCTAAGTTGGCATTTTCCTAACTTCAATCACCACCAGCAGACACAGACAACTACCAAGTCGTTTCGGTAACAGAATCGTTTCCTCGCACTCTACTACTCGACAACTCTTCTTCGCATCCGCACATTCTCAACATCTATGGTTCCTTCCCTCCACTAAATTTCATTGATGGTGTATTTGGGCCAAGGTTCAGCATTGTTCACGACACTCAGTTGGAGTTCGGACTAGGACCAAGGACTGCAAGGCATTCGACACTCAGTTGGAGTTCGGACTGGGACCAAGGACTGCAAGGCATTCAGACCAAGATCAAGGACTACGACTTCATGTTGGACTTGGGATCTACAATTGTGAGGCAACCGGATCAGGATCAAGGACCAAGGAACTTACCTAGGATGCATCTGGATGTTGGTGGCCCGGATGACACTATTCCCTCCGCCCGCGACGATATAAGTTACCGGCAGCGCCGCAGTGGAGACAGGTTGCGGAACTTGTAGAATCTGTTGGAGTTCCTTTGAACCCCCCTCGGTTGACTGTCCGCCAGAAGTGCTCAACGCGTATGAAAATCTGCAGTCACACAGTCACTTCCGTCAGCTGGTCTGAGGAGAGTCATTTCTCCTTCGTCAATTTTGGCGAAGTGGTCCCACCCACCCTCGATCTTCCTACGGTGTGTGGGCCTGCGGCCCTAGCCCTGCGACTCTCCTATTCGATCTGGCATCATCATAATGTCGGTCAACAAGTCTTGCAGAAGATCACCGCGACCCTCATTAAAGAGAGTTTTGGAGACTGACATTATGTCATCTGCCCTCCTCTAATCGATGCTGATGTCAAGCTGAGGATCCGGCCCCTCCTCCAGCTCCTAGATGATCGCCAGCATGTCCTCACTTTTGTCCTTCATCCAACCAGCAAGAGCGATCACTCCCACTTTGACCTATGGCTCCATTTGCAGCCACAAAGACATGTCCCTCACAATCTCCTGTAGGCTGTAGCCATCTGCGTCCGTTCTCAAAGGTAATCAGTCATTCGTTTGCTCCAATATGTATCTCCCTCTCAAAATTCTCCTCCATGGCAGTCATGGCTCGCTCGCAGACCCACGCCACTTTTGTGTAGTAATCCTCCAATCAAGCACACATGGCGCTTCCCCTGTTCACGTGTCGTGGGGCGTCTACGTCACCAAACGACAGGTGAAACGTGGCAGGATGAACACCACGGCCACGTATTGGGCTCGTGAATAGGCCCAACGGCCTGGAGGGGCTCACTTCTTCAGCACGCTGATCAAGCCGGGTGAGGTCGGGCCTCGCCGGTCGGCCGACGTTAGGGCACGAGACGTATTACATTAGACTGCATGTAGAAAGCTAAAAAAAATACTTTTTGTTTTTTTTTTTTGGGGGGGGGGGGGGAAGTGGTCTTGGAGGCGTAGGGGAGACGATTTGGTTTCCGAGTTGGTACTCAGCACTACAAGTTCTTACGATTGGTTGCTTTCGTTGATTTTGTGCTCGATGTTTTAGCTGCAACTCCAAGTATTTATCACGCTCTGAAATGAAGAATTCGCGAAATCGCGGATACTTAGCCGAGTTGATGAATTCTTTGTACTCGACACACTTTTCACACTTCACAAAATTCTGGTCAATATTATGGAACCTCACATGCCAGAAGTGAGTCCTCCATATAGTGTAGACTACTTGGAGAGATACTGCAGGGACATTTGAGTTGTCCAGCTGGACTTTCAAAATTTTGTAAATGTCAACCTTGTTGTAACAAGCCGGCAATTGCAAAATCACTCTCGACTCACCATTTCTACTTTTCATATTGTTTGGCATACTGTCAGCATTATCACGTACAAACGTGTTGAGTCTGCCGTACATAGCGGCATACGCGGTTGAAGTACGCCGCAAGCCAGTACTACTGTGCTCAGGCATTACATACCCTTTCCCGAAGTTTTTTCGATGTTTAAGAAAAATGTTTCTACAGACACCAAAAACATAGCACCAAACACTTATCCAAATCTTTCGTTTCCCAACAATAGGTTGCACTATCTCCTTGTCATCTTCGATGAATGTGAACCGCTTCAATGTCTCTACCCACCAAACATTCTTACTCTTTAGATCCTTGGTATAATATGCACTGCGCAAGACTTTGACGTCATCCTTCATCATCTTTGCACAACACTCACGTTTACAACACTCCTTTCCATGCACTGCCGCTAAGGCTTTGCTAGTCAGTTTCGTATGCACAATACTCAAAATAGCTTTCGATCTCTGGTTTCTTTTTCGATATGTGTACGAACGCTTCTCTGATGGCAGACGCTTGGGAAACATATCATTAAAGTCAGATATAGTATCCGAATTGTCATCCTCCTCGTGAAAAGGAGAAATTTCAAGGCGATGACATATCTTATCTGGCGAACTATCTGCACTCGAAGAAACTGAACTACAAGAGGACGACACCTCGGATAACCTGTCTACACGGACACTGCCAAGTTCCTCTTCGCTATGGCCAGAGCGGACAAAACTATCAAACATTGGGAATTTGGCATCGCCATTGGAGCATTGAGCGCGTCTAGAGCAGTCTAAAGGTCTGACCTTGGCAGACGGGGAATCTGCAAGTAGCTGAAGTGAACCTCTTGGAATGAAAACTACTTGGGCTCCCTCATACATTGAGCTGTCAGATTCGAAATCGTTATAAGGTAGCACATCTCTTCCACCTTTGTGCATGTCATCTCTTGATGAGGAGGAGCTGCTACGTCGTAGACGACGCACTGCAGGAGAGGCACTTTCAGAAGTGACCGTATCAAGTGCCTTATTTGACATCCTTTTGCGGCCCGACAAGACAACTTATGCCATTGTAGCATCGTTGATGCAGTTCAAGTTGTCTTGACTTGCATGCAAGGGGGTATAAGAACAAGGGGGAATATGTGGATGACGGTCCGCTGAGACGAATGTGTTGGAGCCAACACAATCGGTAATGGGCGATATGTTGTTCATAGCTGGCAGTTGCGGATCCACTCTCACATGATCATGACTCAACCTGCACCTTGAAGGAAAAGGTAGGTGTAGGATAGGAATCGGGCCAAAACGAATTTTAATTAGACAAAGAAGAAACATGTGATGATTTAGCATATGTCGGGTGAATATGTTAGGAGGATAAACACCTGCTATATTGCAGGAAAATGAAAATGCGGACGACCATTGGGGGCTTGGCCTTGACTGAACACCTTTGCTGGAAAATGGAAATGCGGATGGCCATTGGGGGCTTGGCCTTGACCGAACACCCTTTTCATACCCCACCAAAGCCCTTTTCATACCCACTCACACCCTTTTCAAAACGCCAGTCTCCCAATGCCTCGAAAATCCCTCCAACTTTTCATTTAACCCATGATGGGCGACCCCGGTGCATAATTATGAGTATACTAGGCAGGGAAGATAGGAAAGACCATTAACGCCTATATTTTAGGTGCCAAAGGCCACTGCTGAATCTGGCATGAGATCTCCAAGTGGACTCGCCGCATTTATCTCTTGTGCCAAATTAAAGGTGGTCAAGACTCCGTCCATTGGGGTCTAAGGGTTGTCTTGCTAAATGAAAGGTGGCCAATTATGTTATCTGTCTGACGGTACCAAATTACCAATTACGTTGCATAAACCCTTTCCCTGTTAGAACTGAGCATTGCTTTGGATGGTAAACAAACTGTTGTGTTGCTGGTTTGTGAAATTCAATCTCACAAGCAGGAACAGTCTATGGGCCTCGCCACACCAATGTTGAAAAATGAGTTCTCGACATTTCTACATCGCCACACTACCTATTGAGGGGTAAGCTGCTGAAAGTGTTTCGTTGCTTGTCAGGCGAAAGGTTTCAACAGCCGTCGTTTTGAAGTCGAAACCACCCGCATGCGGCGCCCCAAAATTTGTCACCTCAACTTCAAGGTAGCGAACAAGAAGTTTTTTTTGATATTTTTCAGCACCGTGGCGCTAACCGCATCATCCCGCGTCTTTCCTAGGAGTGTCTTTCCTAGGAGTGGTGTGGCGAAGGAGGCATTTATGTCGAAATCACTAATGTTGAAGCCGGTCTAGCACCTGTCAACAATTTTCCGGTTTCAACATTGGTGTGGCGGGGCCCTATGTAGTGGACCAGTTGACGTGACATTGACAGCCGACTGCGGGGAAAGCCTGTCGTCCCCAGTCAGGAATTAAGTTTCTCCACCGCAGCAAATGGTCGAAGTGAAGACCTGAAATACAAATATCRAAGCCCCGAACCCTATCCCTTTAAAAAAAACGAATGCATCATAAAARMTCCTATATTTGGTCAAAGTTATGYGCTAGAAGCCAACTTATCAAGTYATGTGTTGGGAGAAAATGGTCGTAGTGAARGCCTAATATTGAAGTCATGTGTGTTGGATGCATGGTGCATTYGTTTCTCTCTTGACTCRCGTTTCTCGAKGCAGAGATGAGGCRGTGCACTTTGCTTTYGATACGTTTTGGGCGGGCGGTGGCATCCGGCTGTGGGCCGAAGCGGTCGGTGGTCCCTTCGTCCGCGCCCTTGTTCGGAGAGTGTGGTTATCTCGCGATCTCAGGGTGTGGTGTGGGCGGGTGCTGTTCGCAGCCAATAGTGTGAGCGGATGCGGCGGGCTGTGTCAGATTTTGTGGTATGCTCGCACCTTGCCGTTGGAATGCCTGGGTGTTGTTGTGTGTGTTTGTCCGGAGTTCAATAAGGACAGTACAGCCTCACAGGTGTGCGGTGCATATCAAGACTGGGATACGGCTCCACTTTTGAACACCTTGTCATGTCTGTAGTGGGGAAGGAACTAGGATACTGAGGCAGAGGGCTCCTGTTCTATTCCGTGCGTTCATGGATGAGGTCCCAAGGCAAAGAAAGTACCGATTGACTGAGTGCAACAACAGAGCTGGCAGTACTGTCGGATCTGATTCGACGGGTTCGGTGCAGTGCTTTAACAGAAAAATAGGCAAGACTTGTGCATGCACGGATGAGGTTCCAAAGCCGGAGAAAATACTGACTGACTCAGGGCAACAACAGTGCTGGCAGCACTGTCAAATCATAGCTCCTGTGTTGTGCTTCAAAATTGGAGTCATGTGCTCCATGCAACTATTGTGCGATATGCGCCTGGGTGGGGTTGTGTGTGTGCTTGCATTCCGGTAAGGACACTACAACTATGCAGGGGTGAGGTGGATATCAACCGTATGGTTCCACATTGTAGACCATGCCATGGCTGAGGCTGGGTCCTAGAACATCAACTCTTGAGGCTGAGGGGGCTGGTTTGATTGCGTGCACGGACGAGGTCCAAAGCGAGAGAAAGGGTCTCGGGCTCTCTCCACTACTAAGCAAAAGTGCAAAATGAACAATGTCATGAATTTTCCGCCAGAACATGGAAACGTACACCAACATATTTTTTGTCTTTAGTGCATATGGTGAACAACTAGAGCCAGGCCCAAAGTACTTATA
>BFEA01001081.1:78374-83374 GCA_003427395.1 Chara braunii
AAGGTCAAAAAAAAAAAAAAAAAAAAAATACTCTCATTGGGGCGGTCGAATCGGATTTGACGGCTCTGGCAAGTGGTGTAATCAAGTTCGGCAGCTTTGGCAAGCGGTGGACAGCTTGACGAGAGGTCGAATTGAATTCTACCGTTCTGGCACGGTACCAAAAGGGGGAAAAAAAACAAAAACAATTGTCTATTTGTAGCCGGCTGCTCTGCCCTGCACTAAATAAATGTTGATGTCAACAAAAGCAATAAACCTTCTTCCCTATGTGAAGTGCACTGAATAAACATCGCAACTTTGCAAACATGCCTACCTATGTAAACGCACCATCGCACTGGAGCTCCCCGGGTCGACCACAGCCAAAAATGTGACCTAAGCCCATCTCTACTGTGCACTTAATACATGTTGACGGCAACAAATATGATAAACCTTGCAAGCATCCTTACTCTGTGAATGAAGTGAATAAATGTAGATGTCAACAAATATGATAAACATAGCCCATCTCTACTGTGCTCTCAATACATGTTGATGGCAATAAATATGACAAACCTTCCAAGCATCCTGAATGAAGTGAATAAATATAGACATCAACAAATATGATAAACATTTCAACTTTGCAAGCATGCTTACCTATGTGAACGTGAGACGATGGCACACCAATGCTCTGCAGCTCGCCAGCTTGACCACAGCGAAAATGGGACCTCAGCACATCCCGAAGAACTGCATTCTACTGAATGGCCGAATGAGCCAATAGTGCTGTCCACGTTTGCCCCCGGCTGTATATGCCGTCCAACAACAGGTACCGTGCCACTTCGGCGGTCCAGGAATGTTTTCACAACTTTTTTTTTTTTTTTTTTTTTTGGTTTTCACAGCTTTCCAGAGCTTTTTTTTTTTTTTTTTTTTTTTTTCCCCAAAGGAAGAGCCAGTCTATTCGTTGAACCATTCCTTTGGCACGAATAATTTCTCAACGGCCAAATATTTTGTTTTTTTCTTCAGTATTTCCCCCCACGCGGAGCAACGGCTCTGATGCGAGCGAACGGACGGCTTCCAATGTTCGACCGGAAATTTCCCCACTTTCCAGCTGAAGGTGCGTCCGCCATTTCGAGAATTGGAAATGATCTGGCGACGGCCCACATCCAAGAAACGGCTATATATGTATATTGAATATTATGAAAAAAAAGGAAAAACAGTTGGTCTCCGTGGGACGTGGCTGGCCCGCTGGTTCTGCTGGCTGTTTCTTGGATATCACTAGTCGTTTCGGTTTCCCAATGTGAAAAGGTTACCTATTATGTCGACTAGGACTGTGTTTTATGGGCGGATTCATCCATTTAGTGGGTGCAAGGTACACAACACAACAGCGTCTCCCTATCTTGGATTTGTTTTTTTTTTTTTTTTTTCTAGGTCGTTGTCACACCACTTACCAAATATGAAACATACCCAAATAATGCCGGGTGGATCTCGCCGTGTTCCAGGGCAAGATGCGTCCGCTACTTTTGAGAAAAGGTGCTCGGAGGCCAACCTCACCAAATGTGTAAATGAGAATGAATCTGCTCCTAAAACGTGGACACATACACGCCATAATCAGGGTTTCTTCACATTTGGTGAGTGGTGTGAACGCGCCCCACTATTCTTCGCTATTCTTTTTTTTTTTCCGCATTTGCTTCTTTGTTATTCTAATTTACATGTTGGTTGAGCCGAGAGAAGGTTAGCATGAACAAATACGGTTTAGCCCCCCCCCCCAAAAAAAAAGAAAACGGTTTACGCTACCGACCTTCGGGCGGATCCAACCCGCTATTTATTATTTTTATTTTTATTTTTTCAAAGGGAGATGGCCTTATTATCATCGGACTAAGGGGCTCGCCACACTACCTGTCGAAAGTGCAATTTTCGACAGTCCGAGTCGCCACACCACTTGTCGAACAAAAAAATGTCGACACATCTTCGACACAAAGTCGACGTTCGACGACTCCTTTCGAATTCAAGGTCTCACCCGCCTGCAACATAGGCATTTTCGACAGTCCACCGCCGACCTATCGAGTTCTCCTCAAAGATTGTTGAGTGGGACTGTGGTCGGGCTGGAGAAATGCTTGTCCTATACTCATGCGGGTTTGTCTCTTCTTCACCTCGTTAGTGTTGCGTGACGGAGGGGGGGGTTTCTGTCGAAACTCTTCCTTTCGAGTTTTCGACGACAACTTTTGAAAAAATGCACTTTCGACAACTGGTGTGACGAGCCCCTAACCATCCCAGGTAAATTCAATCTTGTGTCTGATCTGACACCGGGTGGCGTTTTTCGTCTCAGGGTGGCCTTATTGCCTTCAGGGAACCCCCAATTGGGGACACCAGCCAGGGGATAACCGGTAGCAGAGGAACCGAGCATCATCTGAGTGGCCACTCGCTGTGCTTTCCCAATTACCCCTTCCCCTATGTGCATCAGCGGAGACTGTTTTTTAATGCCAATTGAGTGGACCAATGGGCTATCTGTAGGTGGGGGGCGCTAAACATGCCCAGGAAGAGGTACATGAGGGTAGTGGGGATTGAACCCAAGACCTTCTGAATGCCACTTCCGTGCCTTCCAAACTGAGTTAGGCCGCTGGATATAACCAACCCGCTATTCTAATTTGACTGCGCAGTAAAAAAAAAAAAGGAAAAAAATTCTGCGGTTATTGTTTTCCCAGAAAATATCATTCCGGCCCCCGGGCCTCGCCATACAGGCTGTCGAAATGTGCAAAACGACAATGAACTTCCCGCTAGAACATGGCCGGATGCACCTGCCTCATTTTTGTCGTTTTCGCGTTTCGACAGGCTATGTGGCGAGGCCCTCCGTTTGAACTGTTATAATTGAAGGGATTGAACCCAATTAAAAAAAAAAAAAAAAAGACAAAACGAAAAAATAGTCAAAAAAAAAAAGCTTCCGAGATAAAAAAGAATACCGAAAAATTTACTTGCAGATGACCCAAAAAGAGTTCGAAGATGTATCTTGCCGCTTTCTGCGGACAATGCGTTCATACTTTTTTTGTAACTACGGTGGTGTGGGTGCATTCTGCCGCTTTCTGCGGAAGAGTTCCAAATGTGTTTGGCGCGACGCTGTGTTCTGAGCTGCGCTATTCTTGCTCTCGTCAGTCCTAGATGCTCTGGTGCTGGTAGTGCTGCGATAGTGTGTCTTCTGCAGCGCGCCAAGGCTGTCAGCGGGTCGGAATGGAGACGGGCGGACCATGCTGTTTGCGTGCGTTAGTACTTCCGTTGTCGCATGTGCAGAGGAGGAGTTGATCTGGTTGGAGGAGGAGGTGCATAGGAAGTCAGAATGGTTCTTGTCGTTTTGCCTGCATTGTCGCATATGGTCATCCATGATTGAGGAGCTGCAAAGAAGATCTGAAGGTCATTGTTCTTCCTAAGCTTAGTGTCAGAGAAGTTTGACTGCAAAGAAAGGTAAGTATGCTTTTTTCTTTTTTAACTCTTTTTTAACGACACATTCTGAACTGAAACCTGTGAAAGGGTTCAGGGCATACTTTGGGACATAAATGCGGTCAGACACAGATTGTAAGATATGGCTAGTTTGAGTACGCACTCAGATCATTATAGTAGTGCCCCAGCGAGAGCTTGGACGGCAACAAAAAAAAATAATGATTGCCCTTCGGGACAATCGAATAGCAACAATGGATTAGCAGACATATGAGACTTGAATCTGTTTAGTGCCCTACCATCTTCGTACTGCACGATTCTCCCTCAACGTGAGACACTATGTGTCGCCTACCATCGACATTTCCCTGAAATAGAAGCTACATCAACGGAACGACCCTGAAACAGAAGCTACATACACGGAAAGGCCCCACGAAACGGTCCAACATAAAAAAGGAATGATTCTACCCTACCTGAACAGCAAACATACTGCCTCTCCGCACTTCTTACCAAATTTAGAAAATGAGAACGGAACTTCCGCTAGAACATGGAAAGATGCGCCACCTACAATTTTGTCTTTTGTGCATTTGCTGAGAGGTTTGTTGTTCACGTCGGGTGAGGGCATACTCACATTGAGAGCCTCGCTGCACTACCGTCGAAATGTGCAAAGAGAGAGTAAAATATGGAAAGATACGCCGCCATGATTTTTGTCAAAGCGAGATTGAATCTTCCTGTAGAATATGGAAAGATACACCGCCATGATTTTTGTCAAAGCGAGAGTGCATCTTCCTATAGAATATGGAAAGATACAACAACGCCGCCATGATTTTTGTCAAAGCGAGAGTGAATCTTCCTGTAGAACATGGAAAGATACACCGCCATGATTTTTGTCAAAGCGAGAGTGAATCTTCCTGTAGAATATGGAAAGATACACCGCCATGATTTTTGTCAAAGCGAGAGTGAATCTTCCTGTAGAATATGGAAAGATACACCGCCATGATTTTTGTCTTTTTTGCATGTCGAGAGTAGTGCAGTGAGACTCTGAGACTGTTTACTATTTTGGACGGGTCACATACATCTAGGCGCGGCCGTAAACGACGTTAAATACATTTGAGAGAGTGCTCGTGTGAGTACGCCCTGAATCATGAGCAAAGTCCTTTTTTTTCTTCTTTTTTTTCTCAGAGTTATTGCATGTCACTCATCCGGATTCGAACCCCGGTCTGTATTTAAAGAAAATCCTTCTGTATAAATAAGAATAACAGTTATTTCTTTTTTCCAAGCGATCTCTGATAAACACGACCTCGCTGTCCTCGTTTTCTCTCTCTTCCAGACTCCGGCCTTGGTTGAAGAAAGAGTGTCAGCTTCGTCCTTCATCTGCGAGGTTGCCCTTCGTCTTTTCCAGCCGGCAGATAGACTGAGCGCTAGACAGTGTTACAGTAGTGGAGAGAGCGAGCGAGCGAGCGAGAGAGAGAGAGAGAGAGAGAGAGAGAGAGAGAGAGAGAGAGAGAGAGAGAGAGAGAGAGAGAATTTTTTTTTTTTTTTTTATGTGCTCGCCATGACACAGTTGAGTGTTTTGCGCTTTGTGCTTGTTATGATGGCGGTCCCCG
>BFEA01001081.1:85874-90709 GCA_003427395.1 Chara braunii
AACACCTGACGGTGTTCACGAGCGGTCGGATCGAATTCGACCGGTGGTGTTATATGCAATCGAGTAAGTGAGGTTTCATTCCGACCACACCGTAGTGGGTGGATTGCATTCGACTGCCGCATCTCTATCCACTGTGAAGAGACAGAGCAGTCGTTCACATGGAGTGGTCGGATTCAATCTGACCTGTCGTATTATATGCAACAAGGTATATGAGACACGGATCAGACAACAGCATACGGATCGGTGAACAGCATACAAAGCGGTCAGATTCAATCCGACTGTAGCATCTCAGTACAGTAGGCAGAGTCAGAACACTCGTTCACATTATTAATGTGAACTGTGGGATTGAATTCGACAGGTGAAGTGAGGAACTCGGAAGGTGGGATAAGCCAAGTATTACAGAGAGGTCGGATTCGATCCGACCGCCGTATCTCTATCCAATGGGCACATTGAATCCGACTGGTGCGAACTTGTTGATAACCAATTCTTTCGTGGCCTTCCGCTTGGTTGTCAGGGAGCGGGAAATCATCTTCATTGCTTCATTGCTTCATTGCTTCATTGCTTCATTGATTGGGAAGTTCTCGATTACTAGTTCGTTTGCGGCCTTCAGCTTTGTTGTCAGGGAGCTGGGAATCATGCTGCCACGCGCTCGTGCGCTTGCCATCTCTTTTGCTTGTATCGTCAGCTTCCACCTCACTCCAACTCCCACCATTGCTCTTCCTTGTCGTCTTCCTTCAAATTTTCATTGTGTCAGCTTCTCCTCAATCCCATGATCTCTTGCAGTATCTTCTTTCCTTGTCGTTTCCTCTCTCTATCGCATTCTCCAATCTTTCATGGACCCTGCCAACCGCCAGCCATGGATCCTTACTGCTTTGGTCCCTCGAGTGTGCTCAGTCTGAGCAAAGTTTTCTCATCAGCATCCGTGTCCGTTGGTCCTAACTTCCTGGTGTTTGTGCCTGCTGTCATCTAGTCAGTGTATCCTAAATCCTCCATTCCTCTCCTGTATTCAGACACTCGAAAGGTTCTCAAGTGCATTTTGATGTTGTGATGGTTGTGGTCTTGTGGGCTTCTCATATTATAGTTGATCATGCTCTTCTGCAATGGCCCTAGTCATGAATTAAACAACGACGAGACACATGAAAGGATGGATCCACATGCGGTGGGAGTAAGCGGGTGCCCTTGGGGATTGACAGCCAAAATGCCATGGGCACAAGCTTGCATTTGCCTACGTATGAACGCACATGTGGATATATGAATAAGTCAATTCAAGCTGGATGCAACGGGTACCATATGTGTGACACAGTGGATGGGTGTGTTGTCTTTGGGATAGGGTAACAATTGTGTCCGTAGGCATAGATACACGGCATGGCACGGGCCTGATATATGGACACAATCAGATGGTAAGGATGTGCACGGATGATGGACAAATGGGTGATATATAGCTGATGAAAGTTTGCGGTGGATGCTAGGACCCGGGGATGAACTGGCGGACAGGTAGATGGGTGTGGAGGGGTGTACGTGTGGGGGTGTATGGACTGTCACAGGCCATGGGTATGGGAATGGGAGAGGTTCAGTTGAGCATAGCGGATCTATTATGTGCATGTTGTGTGGGAAGGTTCAGTCTAGAATGACGAACCTATTTACAAGATGAAGAGTACATGTGTGTCTTCCCCCCTCTGTTTTTTTCTCTCATCTGTCTTTGTACTCTGTGTTTGCAGATCCATGGTTAAATCCTGACGATTTCATATTTTGAGTTCAAAAAAAGAAGAGACAAAAAGAAATTGTTTGGTTGCCGAAAAAGAAAACAGACCGCTGTATAATAATATATATAAGCGTGCCGCCTCGTGACTCAAGGGGTTGGAACAAATAATATAGAATGGTCGAATTCAATGCGACGACAATGTTCTGCCTTTGAACAAGGCATGTTCATGTAACTTGATAGGGGCGTCCTATGTTTATTTTTGGGGGCGACAATGATTGTCCGTAAGCTCCATGGGCTCGACAGTGATTGAATCTGACATTGAAATTCAACAATCATTTGTTCCTTGCAAAAAAAAAAACAAAACAAAAAAAAACGGAGAAGCCAAGAGCCGAATGTTTTAGCTAGATGCTTTTACACCGACTTTGAGTTTGTCCTATGCACATAAATCGGAAAAAAGGTCGGCATAAAAACTAAAAATAAAAAAATTGATGTACTGGCCAAGACCACATGGCTGAATGGTATAGCCATGAGTTCTTGATAAGTAGGCGTGAGTTTGAAACAATGTATTAAAATTGTGTTGTATCTCATGAGTCTTGTCAGTTCGGCAATGATGCCATTTCTTACGTTTTTTTTTGGAAATACATGTCGGCGGGGTCCCGGGGATTATCAGTAAGGTGCACAGTAAGAGGGCAACGTGATAGATGATCCATCTATACTAATGGTTGCAATCAATTCGTAGGAACGCACTCGCGCTACTGGGTGACCATCTGCCTATAGCAAGACTACGATCATCTGCCCTCGGGGCAGTTTTGCTTTGAAATCGTAAGGCTCACCGATCCTTTAGTCTGCTGCTTTTATCTGTGATCCTTATGGTTCCTTAAGGTGCAGTCTGTCGAGCAGAAGCTCCAATCCACCGTGAAAACCCATCTCGATCACGCTAACACAGTCGAATCCAATTCGACCTTAGTAAATTGATAAAATCTTTCTCTTTCTCTCTCCATAACCATACCTCCTAGCCTCCTTTTATGCCTCACGTAATCCTTTCCTCCCTCCCTCTCTTCCTCCCTCCCTCCCTTCCTTCCTTTCTTCCTTCCTTCCTAGATTCCTCCATGTCACGCTTAGTGCCTCCCCCTCATGCTTACTCTCTTCCTTTCCTGCCACCATATCTTCTTGCCTCCCTCCCTCCTTGTTACCTAGAATAAGATGAGTGGGTTACCCTTCTTTTGGACTTTGTCTTATTTATTTATTCAATGGTGGTCTGTTAATTTATCATATTCTTTAGGGTATAAGTGATTGATCTATTCTTTCACGGATTTTTCCGTGTACTTAATTCTGATGATGTCTATCTCCTCATCACGTATGTCACGGTATGTGTAGATGGAACCAGAAGAGCCTAGTTTGTTGTCACCTTCCGGGCAACGACACAACACTGGCTGCAGGACATCATCCGGGAAGAAAAGGAAACAATGTTCTCAGACTCTTGAAGAACATGCTCAGATTCTCTCTAGAGGGAAGACTATCAACAACTGTTCAGAAGAGGGTAAGTCAACTCCCCATCAAGTATCGCCTAGTGGGACAGGAGGAACGTCTGCTTGTGATGACTTTACCAGTGGGACAGGAGGGACGAAATCTGAAAGACAGTTTGAAAGCTTGAAGATTGCATGTGATGTTCAACAACAGAGCAAGCAACATGAGTCACAACTCTCAGCGCGTAGAAGTAGGTGGATGTTAGATTGGGTTGGCGAGTCTGGGAAGCCAAGTTGTGGCGTGGTCCTTTTCCTCTTGGATAGAGGAAAAATTCTTCCTGTTGGTGCAGTGTCTCGGTTTTCTGCTGCAAAGAAAACAGACGTCATTTTCTTCATGAATTCGGTACTTGAGCGAAAGGGGCGCATATGTTTAGGATTTCGTTTTGTGAACTTGGAATGGGAACAGTTAGACTGAGTGGTTGGCTTGCAACTTGTAAAACCATAGGGATGTCAGTTAGACTCAGCGATTTACAACCTGTATTCTATAGTGATGAAGGTGATCGGAAAAAGAGACCGAAAAAAGGTGAGAAGGGAGAGGCTGGGAGGAAGGGTAAGAGGAAAACCACAGAGGATGTTGACAAGAGAAAAAGACGAAAGATAGAAAATAGTGGAGGTCCTAGAACTGTCCAGCCGTTGGATTTCCCCACTGCTGTCGTAAGAATGCGAGATGCTGATAAGGTTGCCGAAATGGCTGCGAAACCAAAGCGGAAGGCTGCTAAAGGGGGGACTATGGAGAAGACTTTTATCTATGAGCCTTCGGGGGCTGCCCAATCTGGTGACGAAGGGGAGGGTGCAGCACCAACAAGACCTTCCAGCCTTCAATTCTCATCTGTCTCCTCGAAGATCTTTCGTGTTGAAAAGGGATTTTTCATGGATTATGGAAAGGATGGGAAAATGAACACAAACACTTATTTTTGCACAGTTAGGTTGGACATGATTTTGGATATTCCTGCCCATGAACACGGCTACAACCACCATGGACTGAACCCTCTTCACGTAGAGGACATAGAGAATGCGATGGAGAGGTCATTGTTGGAGAAGTTCAATCGTAGTAAGCCTATTTACTCGAAACCGGCATGGATATTAGTGCCCCTACACGATAAGCCCACTGCTGATCCAACCACAGGACAGTGTTGTAAGGTCACAAGAGTTATATCTAAGGAGTTCAGGGTAGATCAAGTTGATAGGTATTATTGGTACCCTTTGAGCGGCCAACATAACGTTGCGGCGGCCAGACTATTCATTGAGAAACGACCTGATTTACTGTCAGACCTCCGTGTAGATTATTGGACTGCGAGGCCTGTGCATTTCCCGGATGAGCATGAGGACAATTATTAGCAACTTAGTACATATGAGAACTTGAAAGACAAGATGGTTATTCCACCTTCGCAACGCTTTATTGTGATGACAATAAGGCAGACATACAAGGATTGGGGTTGCCCGCAAGTTGGTCTTGGCATTGCAGTACATGGACCAGCGAAGGAGAAAAAAAAAAAGTACGAAGAGTTTGCAAAAGCAGCGCTCCGTCAAACAGGCAGCTCGAAGAACTGGGAGTTGTCACAAGGGAAGTGGGAGAGGAAGTGGTCAGACATTCTCGCCCCTTACAT
>BFEA01001081.1:103637-116810 GCA_003427395.1 Chara braunii
AGAGAGAGAGAGAGAGAGAGAGAGAGAGAGAGAGAGAGAGAGAGAGAGAGAGACTCTAGTTGAACAGCGAGTCAATTCGCAGTTATCGAGGTTGATGTCAGGTCGTGATCTGTTTGGTGACTTAGCACCTTTAAGAAGTGGCAGACCACCTTCAAGAAGTGTCAACCTTCACGAAGTGTCAAACAGTCGGTGGTCACAGGACTCCAGTGTTAAAAGTATTCTTAGGGGACCTTGCGGTCGTGTTCAGAACATATTGGCGTAGCACTAGATGCTCACTAAGCAGTTCTGGATGTCGGTTATATCGACACGTCATAAGATGCCTTACAAGCAAGCAGCGGCTGCTTGCAGGACCTTCTACCCGGTATGGATCTTTGAGAGCAGAGTTTCGCACTCCACCGTGAGATCCACATCGGATAGGTGGACCTGCCATCCTACCGCTGCTAGCTGTAGTCATCTTGAGGGAGTCGATGAGGTGAGGACCCGACAAAGAAAACTCTCAGTGGACTTTGCTGCTGTGTTTTTGGAACTTATTGGCGTAGCACTGGATGCTCACCAAGTAGTTCTGGATGTCAGTTATATCGACAAATCATAGGATGCCTTACAAGCAAGCAGCGGATGCTTGCAGGACCTTCTACCCGGTGTGGATCTTTGAGAGCAGAGTTTCGCACTCCACCGTGGGATCCACATCGGATAGGTGGACCTACCATCCTACCGCTGTCAGCTGTCGTCATCTTGAGGGAGTCGACGAGGTGAGGACCCGGCAAAGAATACGGTCAGGGGACTTTGCTGCCGTGTTTGGAACATATTGGTGTAGCACTAGATGCTCACCAAGCAGTTCTGGATGTCGGTCATATTGACACATCATAAGATGCCTTACAAGCAAGCAGCGACTGCTTGCAGGACCTTCTACCCGGTGTGGATCTTTGAGAGCAGAGTTTCGCACTCCACCGNACACATCATAAGATGCCTTACAAGCAAGCAGCGACTGCTTGCAGGACCTTCTACCCGGTGTGGATCTTTGAGAGCAGAGTTTCGCACTCCACCGTAAGATCCACATCGGATAGGCGGACCTACCATTCTACGGCTGTTGGCTGTAGTCATCTTGAGAGTCAATGAGGTGAGGACCCAACAAAGAACACTCTTAGGGGACTTTGCTGCCGTGTTTGGAACTAATTGGCGTAGCACTAGATGCTCACCAAGCAGTTCTGGATGTCGTTTATAACGACACATCATATGATGCCTTACAAGCAAGTTGTGGTCGGATCCTGTCCCCCATTCCCGACGCGGATCTATGAGAGCAGATTTGACGCAATCCACCATTAGATCCACATCGGAGAGGCGGAACGGTCATCCTCCCGTTGTTCAGTGTAATCATCATGTGGGAGTCGACATCGCAAGAACCCGACGATGTTCCAATTGGGACGTGCTCTTGTTTCATGATGTGCAGGTGCGTACCGGCGGTGCGTTAGATCCCCTCCTCGACGTGAAGCAAAGTGTGAGGGAATTGCTCAGGGCTCACACCAGAGGTGCGATTGAACTCGCACTTTGATGGAGAAGCAGTTGCGCAGTCCATCAGCGCGATGATTTAATATGAAGAGAGAGATAGACAGAGAGAGAGAGAGAGAGAGACTCTAGTTGAACAGCGAGTCAATTCGCAGTTATCGAGGTTGATGTCAGGTCGTGATCTGTTTGGTGACTGAGCACCTTTAAGAAGTGGCAGACCACCTTCAAGAAGTGTCAACCTTCACGAAGCGCCAAACAGTTGGCAGTCAGAGGACTCCAGTGCTAAAAGCATTCTTAGGGGACCTTGCGGTCGTGTTCAGAACATATTGGCATAGCACTAGATGCTCACCAAGCAGTTCTGGATGTCAGTTATATCGACACGTCATAAGATGCCTTACAAGCAAGCAGCGGCTGCTTGCACGACTTTCTACCCGGTATGGATCTTTGAAAGCAGAGTTTCGCACTCCACCGTGAGATCCACGTCGGATAGGTGGACCTGCCATCCTACCGCTGTTAGTTGTAGTCATCTTGAGGGAGTCGATGAGGTGAGGACCGGACAAAGAAAACTCTTTGTGGACTTTGCTGCCGTGTTTTTGGAACTTATTGGAGTAGCACTAGATACTCACCAAGCACTTCTGGATGTCGGTTATATCGACAAATCATAAGATGCCTTACAAGCAAGCAGCGGCTGCTTGCAGGACCTTCTACCCAGTGTGGATCTTTGAGAGCAGAGTTTCGCTTTCGACTGTGAGATCCACATCGGATAGGTGGACCTGCCATCCTACCGCTGTCAGCTGTAGTCATCTTGAGAGAGTCGATGAGGTGAGTACCCGGCAAAGAACACTGTCAGGGGACTTTGTTGCCGTGTTTGGAACATATTGGTGTAGCACTAGCTGGTCACCAAGCAGTTCTGGATGTCGGTCATATCGACACATCATAAGATGCCTTACAAGCAAGCAGCGACTGCTTGCAGGACCTTCTACCCGGTGTGGATCTTTGAGAGCAGAGTTTCGCACTCCACCGNACACATCATAAGATGCCTTACAAGCAAGCAGCGACTGCTTGCAGGACCTTCTACCCGGTGTGGATCTTTGAGAGCAGAGTTTCGCACTCCACCGTGAGAGCCACATCGGATAGGCGGGCCTGCCATCCTACCGTTGTTGGTTGTAGTCATCTTGAGAGTCGATGAGGTGAGGACCCGACAAAGAATACTCTTAGGGGACTTTGCTGCCGTGTTTGAAACTTATTGGCGTAGCACTAGATGCTCACCAAGCAATTCTGGATGCCGGTTATAACGACACATCATATGATGCCTTACAAGCAAACTTTGGTCGGATGCCGTCCCCCATCCCCGACGCGGATCTATGAGAGCAGATTTGACGCAATCCACCGTTAGATCCACATCGGAGAGGCGGAGCGGTTATCCTACCGCTGTTCAGTGTAGTCATCATGTGGGAGTCGACATCGCAAGAGCCCGACGATGTTCCAACTGGGACGTGCTCTTATTTTGTGATGTGCGGGTGTTTACCGGCGGTGCGTTGGATCCCCTCCTCGACGTGAAGCAAAGTGCGAGGAAATTGCTCAGGGCTCACACTAGAGGTGCGATTGAACTCGCACTTTGATGGAGAAGCAATTGCGCAGTCCATCAACGCGACGATTCAATATGGACATTGGCTTGTCATTTGTATAGTACAGGTTGAAAACGCCCTAAATCTTTTTGTGTAGAAGATTCATATCCATTCATACAAGTATCTCTTGTCATCGCAAACGTCGAGATGAAAACATCTCAAGTGAAATTGTAAAGCACACAGAGACATCGCAAACATCGAGGTGAAAACATTTTCCAAAGTGCATCGAGGTGAAGTTGCCGACTGTTTTTCCAAAGGTGAGGTCTCACAGCACACGAACAGTTTCTTGAAACCATTCATTGCAGAAAATTCATTCAAGGGCAAATTGCAAAGCACACAGAGACGTTTCAAAAAATCGTTGAACGCAAAATATCATACAATCCCACATTGCAAAGTGCACGGAGGCTTTCCAAAAATCACAAAGTACATGGAGCCAAAGTGCGAATATGTTCGCATTTCTCATACGAAAACAACAACCAGCATTCCGTGGAGAGCACGAGATGTATTCCGGGGATAACAAAATTAGTAATCATTTAGTGCACTGCTGAATCCGTAAAACAACCTTAAGCACACATACATTCTGACGACAATTGGCTTCCGAATGGAGAACGAGTTCGCAACAGTCATAAGGAATCTACAAGCAGCATTCAATGGAGACAAGCAAAGGGGGTGAACCGTAAAACGGGGCGGCACACGCACAACAAGGGCGAGCCAAAACATATGAAAACTGGGTGTCATTTCTCATATGAAACCAACAGTTCAATCACAAATGTACGGCATCCAAAGTGCGAATATGTCCGCATTTCTCATACGGAAAAAACAATCAGCATTCCGTGGAGAGCACGAGATGTATTCCGGGGATAACAAAATTGCTAATCATTTAGTGCACCGCTGAATCCGTAAATCAACTACAAGCATACATACATTCTGGCGACAATTGGTTTCCGAATGGAGAACAAGTTCGCAACTGTCATAAGGAACCAACTGACAATATTCAATGGAGACAAGCAGAGGGGGTGAACCGTAAAACGGGGCGGCACACGCAGAACAAGGGCGAGCCAAAACATATGAAAGCTGGGTGGTCGGGGTGGGGCGGGGGAAAGGGGCTTTCACACCGCAAAGTATTGCGAACGAAAGAGATAAGCACGAAACAATTTGGCGACCAAGAATAAATCGTCGGTATCTTTCACATGAGTAACAGAGGAGCACAACCTCGAAACGAAGGAATGCAATACGGTCCTGCCGCGGTCTCAAAGGACATAAGGAGAACAACCGAAAATAAACAAAAGGAGCACAAAGTTGGGATATTCATATCCGATATGTAAGCGTCTACTTAAAAGGAACTGCACCACGTGGTTGGGATATTTACATCGGCATCTAAGCTTCTACTTCACGTAAGTGTCCGCTGCTACCCTCTAGCTGATGTTGCGCGACAAACAATGAGAACAACCCGAAAACAAACAAAGGCAGCAAGGCGGTGTCGAAAGTCCTACGAGTAAAGATGACAGGTTCCACGAAATGAAGAACCCTTAAAAAATTGCTACAGCACGAGGCTGGGATATTCACATCGACACCTAAGCGTGTACTTGACCAAAACGTCCACTGCAATCCGATACCTCATCAAAACAACAGCACAGCTCGAACCGGCTGACTGCTAGATGAAGTGGGAATAGATTCGCACTTCTGCTTATGGCCTTTGGAAAAAAAAACTGCGCGTATTTTAACGACAGGGGTATTATTCAGAGCCTTGGAGTATGTCCACCTCAATCCTCAGCCTGATGTTTGCAATGTCGCTTTGGGCTATCGGAAATGGTGACGGATAGCTGCGTGCAAGAAAAGAAGCGAAGGCGAGCATGAAAACACCGTAGCTTGACCCGTCCGACTGTTGAGGGACACCATGAGCAACCACCTTGGGCGCCGGGAGATCTAGTTTGGATTGTTGACCATATCGACAAACCGCTTCGTCACGGAGATATCGCATGAAGTTCGCAAGCACATCGGAAGAAAAACCGCCATCGTCTTGCAGGAGGGAGTCGTAGTACTCCAGCCCTTGGTCTCGGGCACATAATAGGATCCAATGCACTCCATGTTTATAGACAGGAATCAAGACCATGCCGTACGAGAAAATATCCACATCTTTTGTCCATTTCGCAACCCTTTCATGTCGATACCCGCCACCGACGAGCTTGGTATAGAAAAAGGGACTGAAAATGTTGAGAGAGGGACCCCCAGGTAACGCAGCGTTGGCAAGCAAGGCCAAGTACGACTGCACCACCTCGTCGGAAAGCCATCGCCCCTAGACAAGAGTTTAAAGACTTTTCCTGATCAACGGAATCGAACTGGGACCTCTGCGAAGCGAGGAAACCACCTGATGGTCGTTGCTGAAATCTCCGCAGATGTCCTGCAACATTCTGAAGTCCGTAGCGCTAAGCTCCGCAGTAGGCAAGGGAACGCGAAAACATGATGTTGCCCCAACTGCACAAACACCCACGAACAAGTGTGAGGAGGGAGCACAAACCCTGGGGCGGAATGGCTAAGAACTGTCTGCCCTTTTCCCAGAAAAGTTGTATCCTCAACTGTTGAATGTGTCCTTCGCGATGTACTTAGGACACTGGTTTTTCAAGACACCCTATTTGCCTTCGTCATCAGACCCATCAGACAAAGCAGTAACGCTCTCAATAGATGAAGCCAAATATTTCCACAGACCTTCCTCCTTATCTATTCCACAAGCCTTCAGAACCCTGACAGCTCTCTGGGAAAGGCGAGGCATCTGGACCCTTTTAAACAACCCTTCACTTGACGACTTCTTCGGTAAAGCGGCCAATGACCTCCCTGAAAGACGTTTCTCGCGCACGGCTTCTGAAGGCTTCATGGACAGGGACATTAACAACCTCACACCTGTAGAACATAGAAAACAACCCACAACCCACAAACTTTTTTTTAAGAAGTGGTAATAGGTACATTAGCCCATGACATCAATTTGGACGAACACAGAGCTGGCTAGTGACAGATAGGCGAGTGGTCCTATTCACAAATCTTACCGTCCTCGGGAGCCCTTTGAGGGAACTCGCCCTCCTGTCGCGCCACTGCGCCAACGTCCACGGACGATTCAAGGTTCTGCACCTTGGCCACGGCTGTGTCGCTAACCATCTCGGTGGCAGCTGAGTCGCTTGGCAAGTCGATGCGTTCATGAAGCACCATTTCCCGACCGGTACTGAGGACAGATGCTCGATCACCCCGTTCGGCACCGCAACGGGTGGACAAGGAGTCATGATTTTTCCGCTCTGGATCCATCTTGATGCTGACGGCCACCTCAACGCCTTCCACGGAGGATTCGACGTTCTGCATCTCGGCCACCCCTGAGTCGCTAACCAGCTCGGTGGCTGCCGAGTCATCACCCAAATCTATGGCTTCATAAAGTACCATTCCCCGAGCGGAGCTTAGGACAGACGGTCGACCACCCTGTTCTTCACCGCAACGGGTGGGCGAACAATCACCATCTTTCCGCTGAGGATCCGTCCGGATATCGACAGTCACCTCACCGCCTTCCACCACGGGTTCGCCGCCTTCCTCATCGCCATGAACCCGAGCGTCCACCGCGGGTTCTTCTTTGTCTTCATCGTCGCCAAGAACAGGAGCTTGCACGGACGTCCATTGACCTCCCTTAACCGCACCCTCTCGCGTCGTATCCACAGCTGAACGACTGTGCAGAACCTCTTCGGAAGTCCCGATCATCAGCGCTCGTGCGTGGATCCACTTCACGTCTTCACGAGCCGGCCCGTGTCGAGTCTCCTCTCCCCGCTGTAGAGCATGCGTTTCCCCTGGAGCTCCTGCACTCTCGCTGCGAGTGTCCACGAACACACCCTCCGAAGCATGACGTTCACACTTGCTCCCCCCGGTCTCCAACACTTTGGGAGACTCCCAGCGTTGAGTCTCCTCTTCCTGATGTACAACACGCATTCCTGGAGAGCGCTCATCTTGCCCAGGAGTGTGACGTTCGTGCTCGCTACCCCCGGTCTCCAACACTCCTGCAGGGGGCCCCTCCAGCACGTCGCGAGACCGCCAGTCTCGAGTCTCAACACATGAGAACGGAGGCGAGCAGGGCAACCCTGTGTCCAACTGAAGATGCGGGGGGTAGGACGTGACATTTTCTTGGCCCCGCGGAACTGTTGCGTGAGGAGCACTTATGGTTGAGGGCGACTTCAGCAAATCCAAATGTATTCGGAGTTTGTGGCGGTCGCCCGAGCCGAGGGAACCGAAGGTCGCACCTTCGCTCCTTCACAATGCAGGCATCCCGCCCTCCAGGCAAAACGAAGACGCGCCCTCTTTCAGGAGCAAGGTGTTGAGCACAGAAGACCTTTGCTGCGCACGGCGAGATGGACTCTCCTCGGCTACGGGAAACAAAGTCCTCGCAGACAAGTGCGAATCTACTCGCACTTGATCAGACCTCAGGGTGGCCTCGTCTCGCATGTCGGAATCTCGACTCCCTGCGCAGTGAGGGTCAGTACCCATATACTGGGGACTCCCGRACGTTCTACGCTTTCCGCCCGACCCCTTCCCGCCCGACCCCTTCCCGCCCAACCCCTTTCCGCAGGAGTCCTTTCCGCCTGACCCCTTTCCGCCGGACGCCTTCTCTACCGACGATGTCTCGCCCGTCCTCTTTCCAGCAAACTGTGAGTCGTTTCCTCCGCCGTCTCCGCCATCTCCTTCGTCTCCTTCTCCACCCACTCCCGGATGCTGACCGCCTGACGGAGGTTGCGGCATGCGCCAGTCAATGCCACGAGACGGTGTCGTTTCGAGTGTGTAGAAAGGCGCTCGAAACTCCAATATGTTGTTGGCGTACAACTCATTTAGCTTTTGTTCTGCATACGCAGCGACGTCCGGTTCGTTCCTCTCGGGGTTCATGAGACTCAAATGCTCCACCAGAGCAGTTCTCGCCGTTCTCTTAAATGCACCCGCTCCCAATCTCTTCAGTCCACTCCACTTGCCGTCGGCCTCCTTCATTGCCATGACCCAAATTCCATTCCTCACAGCAGGTTGGAATATCCTCGGGTGCCAGACGACGTCGTGTCCCGAGACATCCTCCGACGTGAACCGGTGATGCTTACTGAAGAAGAAGAGTCTGTCATTCTCCCAGGTATCATGGTCCCCAGGGAGCTTGTCACAAGGTTCGTAATCATAGTCTCTCTCTTCCTCCCCATCATCAGACGATTGGTCGTCGACTCTTTCACGCCGAAACACACGCTTCAAACCGGCAGGGGACGTGCTATATCTTTGAGGGTCACCTTCCTCTTCATCACCAACCTGTCCAACCACTCGAGGAAGTGGCATGGAATCGAAATCGAAGGTTTCCGAGTCGCTCAGCTCCTCCATGTCTTCAGCGTCGAAAGGGTCCTCCTCGTCAAACTGTGACTTGTAGTTTTCGAGGGTGAGCGGTTCGGCCAGCGTGAAGTAAACGTGCTCCAGCCTTCTCAGGAAATGCGAGACAGACTCCCTGGGTGCATCGTCGTACCTATTGAGCACACTAAACACCAGGTTTCTCCGTCGAGTGTATTCAAGGTCGGTAGGACCAAACGGTCCGGGTTGGAAAAGGAAGTCCCAAACCTCCGTCATTTTGTTCCCCGACATTTTCCAATACATGTCACGCTTGGGATCCCAGTTTCGTTCGCCGGTGGTGAGGACAAACTCGCAAGCATTGCGAGTGTTTGCAACGCGTGCCTTCACGAACTCGTGAAGGTAATCGATCATCCTCGCCTCCTTCTCCAACGAGACGACGTTCCGACCGGTGCGCATGAGCTCCCACACGACAGACGCATGCGCCTTCCCAAAGAAAAAAAGAATTTGCCCAACTTTGCAAAAGTTTTCGAGTAGACTTAGTAGACGGGACGGGTTCTGCTCCATCTCCCCATAAGCAGGTCCACTAACACTTGTCACGCCACCGTCCTCCCACATGCTACGAGAGAACCTTTCCTCTTCTGGCACGTCGAAACACGCCACAGCCTGTCCTGATGGGTCCGACGAACAGACAGCTTTCGAGCGGGCCGGCACTGTGTGTTTGGCCGGACTTCGACCATGAGCACGGGAAGCCTTTGTCAGACTTCTGGCCGGGTAGACTGCGAATGTGTTGTCTTCCAACTTTTCGCCATTAAAGATCACGTACAGGCGGTCACACTCCTCAACCAGCATATTGCCTTCCCGAACAGTGGCCTGCTTTTGTGCATTGCGCACCCACTTCCCTGTCCTGACGTGATAGACACTAAGCCTGGTCATGCCTTTCAAGAAACTGAGCTCCCAACGAGAGGGGAAAAAGACCACAAGTGCCCAGTGTGTTGGCGAAAGTGTTTGGAGAACGCCTTGCAAGTTCGCGAAATCGTCTTCTCGCCAGTCTGTGAGGAGTGTGGGATCACACAAATCGAGGACGTACAGGTTGCACACGTAATGTTGCACAACCTCACGGATCGCAGTGACATGACTGTGAGCTTGGGAAGGCGGGAAAGCGAAAGGAATAAGGCTGGTCACCCGGTTGAGGTCGGGCCATTTGATGTGCCCCACATCCCTGCTGACCGTGATCGCGTCTCGAACTTCTTCTTCCGTCCGTCGCAAGATGGAACGGACAGACTTTTCGAAAGATTTAGGGAACCTGCCGTCCTCGTACAATTTCTTCGCGTCGTCGAGGGAGTCCTTCTCGTGCAGAAGAGTACGTTTGCAAGTGTTCACGTACTCCACCGCGCCCTGGAAATGCTTTCGCATTTCGACCCACACCTGTTTCGTGAGGCCCTGCGGCCCGAACTCCTCTAGAAGCCGCCCTCGTGCGGAAAAAAGGGCTCCCGTAGCACCAAACACTTTCGTCTTGCTCCGTTTCAAGGAACAAGATGTAGTGGAACATACGGAGCATCACACGGTCCACTTTCGTCGTCGTGACCATGTCTTTAATTCCAGGTTTATGCTGACACTTCAGATGCCCGCCCGCGGATTGGACGAACACTCCCCTTAGTGCGAGAATGTCGTCGAGGATCAATAGTTTCTCGACATCGGTCATGTCGGTGAGACACTGCCAACAAAACATGTCTGGCTCCTTCACGACCACGAAAAACTTGTCGTCCACTTGTGTTTTCTTTTTGGTTGGAGGCGGCAGGACCCGGACCAGCCACCCCATCTTCGTTTCACCAGCCGCCCCTTTCGAGCCCATTTCCGGAATTGCTTGCAGACCCGGAGATTTGTCTGGCATGTATTTGTCCGGCCTCGACAATGGCGTCTTGCCGTCGCCGCCCAACAACTTCCCCATCGCCCATTTCGCGTAGAACTCCATGGATTTGCGGAAAATGTCATCACCTGCCGTCACGAGCTGCATCCACTGCCTCAATGCATTGCCAACGGCAGCGACATACTCCTCGTCGGCGAGCGACAAATCTTTTTTTGCCAACGTCCAGTGAGCTTCGTTCGGACTCTTTCCCAAAAGCAACTTTTGGAATTCGGAAAACTTTTGTTTTTCGGCCTCCTTGCCGGAAGGGTTCCCTTGAATGGCCATCGACCTTCCTTCTTTCTCCCATGCCTCCCGCATGTCCAATAACGCGGCCTTCTGCGATCGCTGCTTAGACATCTTGTGTCTCATGTTCTCGTTGAGACAAACCTGCCTATAGCCCTCGAAATCTCGGTCGGAGAACCACACTACTCTCGCTGGCCATGAGTGCATCTTCCACAAATCGAATATTGGCTTACCTTCCAACTCCTTCACAGCAGCCACGGTGTGTTGACCGTTAACAGGGTAATAGTAGTACTTGTCCTTGTCCTATGACTTGAAGACATCTTTGTGAACCCTGTCAGCTTTGTCCAGCCTACGTGTCACCGGCTTGTAGATGGGTGCCAGAACCAAAGGGTTTTTCGTCCAGATTTTCCCCCTTTTCTCGCAACCTTGATGTCGTCCACAGTTTCGCGATTTAGACTGCGGTGGTTGTAATATCTTTCCCAACACGGGATGTCGCAGATCTTCCTGGGGTCGATGAGCAGTTGGACGGGGAGCTCCTTCTCCACGATTTCACTGCCATCGTTCCGCCCGTATTCGAGCCAGAACGCTGCCACTTCGTCGCACTCCTCACCGACAGACCGTTCGCCCCCGCTCGCCGCCTCAGTAGTCTTTCGCCTTCGAGGTTTCTTCTGGCCATCGCCTTCTTCAACTGCCACTTTCCGTTTCGATTTCCCTGAAGGTTCTCTCGCGGCCGCAGCGCCTGGATCAGCCGAATCTCCTCCACCCACAGCTTGTCCTTCGCGGATGGTCAAACCGTCGGGCCTCCTCACTTTCTTACTTGTCGTCCCACGCTCTTCCTTCGGCGGCCTCTTTCCCGAGGCACGTTCTCCGACGTCACCTCCATCCCCGCCCATCACCGCCTCCGATTTTCCTCTCATCCTCTTCATGCGGAGGGTCCCTTCCGCCACCTCCTCTCGCACCATCCTCTGTCGCTCGCGCTTCTTCTTCGAAGGAGTCTGCTCCCCACCAGAGCTTTCGCGGACAGCGCCCATCCCTCCGACACCTTGCCTCGATCTACCGGATTCTCTTCTCATCTCATCTCGAAGCGAATACGTGTTGCCGCCGGAGCGGACCTTGATGAGTTTCGGATTGCCGACCCGTTGAGTCCCTGTACCCTGAGAATGCAAGTCCGACTTGTTCTCAGGAGCATCCAGGCCGACCCGCGTGTGAACGCTGCGCGCGCGCCCCTTAACCCGACCCCCAGCGTCTTGAATCAGACTCCCGCACCCCACTGCCGCAACTGGAGTTTCTTGAGCCAAGCCGGACGACCTCTCATGGGGTGACAGAAGCCGGAAAACATGTTCTCGCGGAAGAACCGGACGTTCTTTCGGCACCATCAGCGCGAGATCGAGATATTGCTCTGGCGATGGATGACGCTTGTTGCCGCCATCGTAAAGGCCTTTGAAGTGAGAGCACAACGTCATGTTCGAGCCGTACCCTGCGAAACGCTTGATGGTCACCAACACACCTTTAACACCACTGAGAGGCAGTGTGCACTCGTTGTAGAAGGCGACAGTATGCAGCTTGAGCAAACCTCCGGGAGTCTTGGCGCACACGACGATGGTACCGAGAGGAAGAACGTTGTCCACTCCCTCAGCGTCTAGAACAGAAGTGGGTAGCATGAAAACAACTGGCCCAAAAAGGTCCCACCGAACAACGAAGTCCAAAAACCATTGTGCTCTCATTGCGTGCATATACTGAGGAGTAGATTGCTGTAGAGGTCGTCCGTCCCCGGGGGTAGATGGTCCAGCGCTTGTGGATGTGTTCTTCACGGATGCCATTGTACTCCCACCCGTTGACTAGCACGCCCAACCTTAGACCAACTCGGATGACTAATACGCCCAACCCCAGACCACTACAAAAGCGAAGTGCGAACTAATGGAGGACGAAAAAAAATTAAGAGATGGGTGTTCGAAATGCACACGAAGTCACAATAATCGGGTGAAGGATAGGAAAGACAGTAGTCCTTTGGCAGAGTGCAAACGAGCTCGCTGTCGTAGAATCGAGGAAGAGGTGATTTATCTTCAGGAAAGTACGAACTAACTCGGAGTTTCGCGAATGAAGTTGTCTACAACAAGTACCGCATGGGTATTGACAAGGAGGAACCGACGTGCAGTTCCGGGCTCAAGGAAACCGAAGCATGAGATTGGTGTTTGAAATGCAAACGAATACAAAACAATTGGGTGGCTGGCAGAGTGAGTTTGGAGGGAAGAAGACAACTCTTCAGAAAGATTGCGACCTGACTAGATGCCCTCGAAACGAGTAAGTGCGCAGGGTGTTGACAAGTGCGAACTAACTCGCAGTTCTGTAGACAACACAACAATGGCAACCCGCAGCACTAGGGGAAAGTGCGAACTAACTCGGAATTGTGGAACTGAAGACCTGAAAGACACACGAAACGAGTAATATGTGGTTTATAGAGAAGTGCGAAGGGTGTCGACAAGTGCGAACTAACTCGCAGTTCTGCTGACAGGACAACAATTGCAACCCGAAGTACAAGGGGAAAGTACGAACTGA
>BFEA01001081.1:116815-127370 GCA_003427395.1 Chara braunii
AGTACAAGGGGAAAGTACGAACTGACTCGGAATTGTGGAACTGAAGACCAGGTTTATCGACAAGTGCGAAGGGTGTCGACAAGTGCGAACTAACTAGCAGTTCTGTAGACAAGACAACAATGGAAACCCGCAGCACCGGGGGAAAGTACGAACTAGCTTGGAATTGTGGAACCGAAGACCTGAAAGCCGCACGAGATGGGTTATCAACTCCTCCAGCAGTGTTGCTCAAAAAGTGCGAACTAACTCGCATTTGTGGAAATAAAGAACTGCCTTTAATGACATATTTGTCTCTCTCTCTCTCTCTCTCTCTCTCTCTCTATATATATATATATATATATATATATATATATATATATATATTTGACGATATAGATGTATATATATATATATGTATATCAGGTCGGCGATCTCACAAGGGACAGGTGAGCGAAAATCGGGAATTGATTCGTGGTTCGCCATGTGCAGCGATGACCACAAGTTGCGAAGAGGATCGAGCAGCTTTATACGAACGTTATCGTGGCAATGGCGAAAGGTAATCGAGCTGCGGAACGCGGATCGGCTATGGCGGACGGAGGTGGAGGGTGGAAAAAAGACATCAAAACTTATCCACTCGCGAAACAACAAAACCAGGAACTGATTCGGGGTTCAACAGAACGCGGCTGTGACGTTATATCCTGCAGGTACAAACAGGGCATCTGGGAATGTGTTCGGACGTCAGACACAGAATACGACAACTCAAGTTATATACTTTTACCTTCGTCGTGCGTTGAGCGAGCAACCAACGTCGGACGGATATGGATGTGCGACCACCGAACCAGCTATGGTGGAGGGATATCGAGCTAGGAAGAGCGAAGACCGAAGAGCGAAGAGCGAACCGAACACAATGTAGCAACTACGGACGGAGTGAAGAGCGAAGAGTGAGCTTGCTATGGCGGAAGGTGGGGGGGGTTGAAGACCAAATATCAGAACGCGCGCAGAAGCGATAGCACGTCTCTAGAGCACCAACAAAAGGGATAACTCGAGGGCTACAACGCCTTTTATACTTTGCTGCAGCAAGCCTCGCGTCGAGATCAAGGTGGGGCTGAATCGATTCGCATATCGCACCCCTGGGCCCATAATCGATTCGCGTATCGCACCCCTGGGCCCACAAAATGCCAAGGCCTATAAACGGTAAGGGGTACGGGAAATTGTCATCCGTCGATCAACAATTTTCAACCGCTCAGATGAACGGAGCCACTGATATGCAAGTGGCCCCAAAATCTCCATCCACTCCGGCGTGCAATGATGTGACAGTTCCCGAAAACACGGGGAAGGCAATGTCATTTTCGCAGTTCTAATCTGGACCGTCGACCGACATGACCATCGTTGTGCCTGCTATCTCCATTGTTGCACCATGTTTCTCCATCGGTACGCAATCTCTCTCTCTCGCTGCGGCACATCTCCCAATCAGTTCGCGATCTCTTTTCCTTCCTGCGCCATCTACCTTCTTCCCCGGAATATACAACGCACGTTCATTAGAGTTGTCGTTAGACTGAAAGGTGACCCGAATTCAGCTGTAATGACCAGACGTTGTATTCGGGGGAAGACTGTGACTCCATCCATATGCGCCATCTCTCTCAATCGGTGCGCCATCTCTCTCCATGTATTTTCATCGATGCGCTGTCTGGCCATCGCTTCGCAATCTTTCTCCATCTCAAAAAATAGTACGCCATCTTTCCCTATTTCTCTCTTGCGACGATATGTGGCTCGTACTACACGCAAAACAATCCGGAAACAACTTGCACTTGTACCCGCAGTTTCGTAATGGAAATGCTCGTTTACAAGTGCGAATTCAATCGTTCTTGAACCAACCAACTCCTTAATTTGTTATTGTTTAGTCCATAGGTCAGAATTAACTCGCACTTGTACCCCCAGTTTCGTAATGAAAATGCCCATTTGCAAGTGAGAATTTATTCGCTCTTCAACGAACCATCCCCCTTAATTTCTTACTCTTTAGTCCATAAGTCCCAATTTCATAGTTGAAATGCTCGTTTTCAAGTGCGAATTTATTCGCTCTTCAACCAACCATCACCCTAAATTTGTGACTCTTTAGTCCATAAACCCCAGTTTCATAATGGAAATGCTCGTTTGCAAGTGCAAATTTATTCGCTCTTCAACCAACCATCCTCCTCAATTTGTTCCTCTTTAGTCGATAAGTCGTGTCTCTTCTCAGCCCAAAAGAATGAAGTCCTTTTGTATTTGCGAGTTAGCTCGCCACTGAACCAACCACAAAGGCAATTTCTTATTGCACGGCGTAATTGAAATGTTCCTCTAAAGTGCGAATTTTTTGGCACTTGAAATTTCTTGCTGTTTGGTGGATAATACCGAATTGACTCGCACTTGTGTTCGCTCTTGTTCCGACTATGAACTTAATTTCGTACTGTACGTTGTATAAGTCCGAATCAGCTCGCATTTGTACTCTCGCCTGAAAAAGTGCGAGTTACTCGGACATATCCAAACCACTTGCACACTGAACGAGTGGGAGAGGAGTCGGACTTGAGACACCACTTGAGCCTCACATTAGGGTTCGACAAACCGATATGGATTCAAATGTTGTTGTTCCACTGTTTTGTGATAAATATTAGAAATGCGAGTTTGCTCCCTCTTGTTTATTCCCTGACCTTATCATACGTTGACGTGATTTTCTTGTTATACAGTTTCCGTGTGAATCGTCTCTTCAAATGGTTGTCCAATCCGTCCACTGTGTCACGCCACCACCACCGTCACGACAACACGGAGAAGACGATGTTCGAGAACGTAGTTCTTGTGACAGCAACTCGGAAGCTCCCTCTGATCAGCATTGCGGTTTGAGAAGGGAGTTCTTGATGTTGGCCCCGACGAATCATTTAGGCTCGTCTACGACGTCCGCCCAGCGTCGTTTTGTTTTCTTTACCGACGTTACCGATGGTCAGTGCGTATCTACAACGCTCATCCCCGGTAGTGAGGGTGTTCAGGATGTCGAGACGTTTCCCGGTGGGTGGATGTTCGTGAACACAGATTTCTGTGGTGTGTCCGAAACGACTTGATCAGATCTCATGCGGACAACGGGTAGACTGTCTGAAAGCATTGAAGTTCCCCAACCCCTAGCATTTGGCTACAGTCGGTCGTTGGTGGACACAGACTTTTGCGGTAATCCCGATAGAAACGGGCCTGATCGGGAACAGTGCGGTGCATTTGCTACAAACGGGTATGATAGGGACCAAGCAACGGAACGTGCGTGTGAAAGTGCGAAGATAGGTAATAGAATTGCATGTGAAGCCGGAAAAGTTGGTTCTCTGTCGATGACAGCCACGGGTGCAATGGAAACTTGGCAGACTGGTTTTGTAGACACAAATTTCTAAAGTTCATCGGAATCCTCCCAATCTGATTTGCCGAGAACCGATCCCACGGACAGATCAAAATGCGTAGTTGCAGCGCATAGGTTCCCGACCAAAAGTCATCCTGGAACTCCCGAAGTAGTCCTTCAGGTTTTGTCTCATCCCCTACCTGGAGAAAGGAGAATATATAATCGGAAAAATAGGTCAGTTAGAAGGTCAGAGCATTCGAAGAGGGTCAAAAGTCGATTGAATGAAACTAACATTGCGCTCGTCCCGACGCACAAATGTAGTAAGAACAAGTGTCTTCGGGGCTTGACCATTAACAATATCAAACCGGTGCGTGCAGCCTATTACGAAATGTCCCTCAAAAGGAGGATCGAGTGGTGGATGCAAACCCTCGACAATTTCACTATCCTGGACGGCGGTCTGGAAATAGTCCAACCAGTGCAGTGCAAACGCCGTGTGTGCATCGCCGGTTGGTGCAAAATAATAGGGATATGTCGAAACACATTTCGTCGTTATAGCAAGTGCAAGTCGGACAGGGTTGTCCGTGGCCGTCATGGTCGATGGGGATTGTTGAACCCGAGACCGGAGTATGTGAGCATGCTGGCTCATGTGACAATGTTCGTGGAAGAACATGGAGATGCTATGCCTAACGAAATGGTTGTAAGGGGGACCTCACAACAACCTAAAGTTAGGCTCCCTGCTTATTTCACAAAGCTCCTTGTATACGAGTCCATCAAGGCGGACTTGGAAGCGGCAGGTCAGACCGTCGTTTCAGAGCAAGTCTTCTACTCTATATGGAGGAACTACTTGTGGCATGCCGACCTTGCCAAGTGACCAAGTCCAACTCGTTCACCAAGTGTGGCAAGTGCGTCCGCCTTAGACAGGCCACAGATAACATCTTTCTCCTTCGTGACCGTAGGGATTTCGATGAAGAGCACCGCAAACACCAACTAGATCAGGTCGCTCACCGTGCGGATTACGCTGACTGGAAACTTCGTTCCATTTTGAACCCCGAGGAATACCTCTGCCTTATTGTGGATGCAATGGATCAGAAAAAGACAACCATTCCTCACATCGGCGTGTATAATTACTCCAAGGATCATCGACACGACATGATGATGAAAACGAACTTGACCACGGTCGTTGCTCACGACCGGAAACCGTCCATTTATGTTTACACGTATTTGCCTTTCTATGCGCACGGTTCCGATGGCACTATGATGTGCGTAATGCGGACTCTATGTGAACTGCAGGCGTCGGGCGAGAAATGGCCACGCCACCTCCGAGTCCAGGAGGACAATTGCTGGAGGGAAAACAAAAATCAATACCTTATGTGTTTGGCCTATCTTCTGGTGAAATTTGGGATTTTCGAAGATGTCGAAGTGGGGTTCATGCTCGTTGACCACACACATACCGACATAGACGCGACTTTTAGTGTCTTCTCGAAAAAACTGAAGGACAACGATGCTTACACCATGAAGCAGTTGTTCTCGCTTATCGAGTCGTCGCACAAGATACCGCCGAAGTGCATTGAACTCGATCACATTGCCGATTGGCGTCGGGTACTGGATCGATACGTCGACAGAAGCATCGTCGATGTGTCGAAACCGCATCTCTTCAAATTTCTTCATGCGTGACGGCAGTCCCGTCATGGTGTACAAGAAGTGCTGTACCGATGTGGAATGGATGCCGGAAGGCAGACCAGTTCACTGGTTCCCGGTTGTCGATGGGCAGTATGCAGGTCCTACCTCCCCTCCACAGCCATGTGTTATTCCCCGTGTCCTTAACGACGATTTTCGGATGGCTCGTGAAAGTGTCCAAAATTTTTTGGACGTCCTCGAACAACATAGACACATGTGGTAGACATATAGGAAGGAGGAGGTCGACAAGCGGGAGGATGCTTTGTCTTAATGGAAAGCCATCTTCGTCGAGGCGGACGACATGATCCAAAAGCAAAAGAAGAAGGAGACGGAAGAGGGTGAGGAAGAGGATGTCCTCGGGGCGGACGAGCCGGAGATCTACCCTCACACCTTCTGGCCACAATCAATCGAAGCTGTGGAGGAAGTTCAAGAAGCCGACCCTCCTTCGCCAGATGCTTCGCTTATATATGTAGGACCGAGGGCGGGCCGTCCAAAAGTGGAATTCGACCCTAGGCGCCATATAAACAAAGGTGATTTTCTGATTGTTAGGCCCCCTGATGAGGAACTGTCTCAAGGTGTCCCGTTCTGGGTTGGCAGAGCACAGTCTGAGGTTGTGGACGACCGTTCCTCACTGCATTTCGGTTGTTTACATATACAGTGGTGGGTGCCTACAGGTCACTCGTCCGATATTCGTGAAAGGTACTCCGGTGCTTGGACGAAGAGGTGAAAACTTTCCACTTCGGACGAGGAACAATGGCAACGTGCCGAAACCGTGGCTTATTCTTGGAGACGACTTTTTTGCAAAGGGACGAATGAGAGCAAATTTGTGACAGGCCTTGTGATACCGACATCCATTTGCGAGAAAGCGTTTGTGGCCTTGGGGGATGACTGTCTTTCCAGTCCGTCCGACGTGCCCGTTTAAATAAATGCGAACTGATTCGGATTTGGTAGCTACGAACTCCGCTAAGATAATGACGAGACGTGAACTGCAAACTAATTCCGGTTTCTTGTCCTGCAGGATGCATGACAACGACACACCATCGTGCGACGTTGTATATGAGACAACGTCCTACGAAACCTCGTTGTACGCGAGCGAGTATTCCTTTTCGATCGAGAATGTGGACACGGATCTTATCATCATGAACAAATGCATTTAGGCACAACAAACGCTCAGTCTTGACATCGATTATCTGCATATCAAAGTTGGGGTCGGCCTCGACGGTTACATTGCACCCGAAACACGTGTTGTTGATGGACAAACTACAATAGTTCGTGATAGAGGATCAAATATGTGGTACCTCTACTGGAGTTTAGAAGAAGTCAAACTTTTGGAAGTTTCATCCAGTCAGGAGCAGAAGATGGACGTCGAGGATATGGTAGATGACTGGGAGTCGCTGCGCTTCGAACAAGAGTGGGGTTGTATGGATGAGCAGCATGCTAAACTTTGCGCATGGTACTGCATCGGGAAGCCGCTGTTGCGTTTTCCTGTGATCATAGACTACCATGGCCGAGTTCGTCTGTTCAACCGTGGCACCCCTATGCTGACTCTTTTCACGGCGGCCAAGCTTTGTGGTAAGCAAATGAGAGCTTTCTTCCTTGTGAGGGAAGACTTTCGCGAGCCCGCGTCCGTTGGTGCTCTCGAGCGCTTCCGTGAACGATTCGAAATAGATCCTTCGCTCGCAAAAGAGTTGAATCAAAGGGTTGACTGTTTGGTGCATGCCCAACTTCACTTCCTTTTCGGATTGTGTGACGACATATTATTCACGTTGGAACACAAGGATAACTGCAATGACTACACTCTACGAAAAGTTTCGCATCACCGTTCTGGTGTCCAAACATTGGAATTCGTGGGGGGTAGGCGGAGACAGATCTATGACTGTTCTTACTGTGAGGATGGACACCGGTCGCCATGACCTGCTATGTGAGATAACTCCGAGTTAGTTCGCACTTTGCTGCTGTACTCATAGGACGACCTCACCATCCTTGCAGGACTTGCGCTGATTAAGAGAGTAGTCTGACCGTTCCACCCAATAAGAGAGTAGTGTGACTGTTCCACATGAACGACGTGTTGGAGATGAGTCGAAGTTGAGCGGCGGTTGCAGGACTTGTGCTCAGTTGCGCAGTGCGAATCTACTGTCATTTATTTTCCAATCGTCGCCGGCGGTTGCAGGACTTGCGCTGATTTGCGAAGTGCGAATCTACTCTCACTTCTCGACCTACATGAATGACTTGTAGAAAATAAGTCGGCATTAGACGCCGATGTGCGAACCAATTACCAATTATCGAACCCTTTCGTGCATATAACATTCCTGGAATTTTTGCTTATGCACTGGCGAGAATCGCAACTGACGCGCTTCCTTGCGTTTCTCCGCTGATGCAGAATGAATATCGGGACTTCGTCGCAGAGTAGGAAGTCCTCAGCGCCGGATGTTGATCTAATCATTTTGTTGAAGAATATTTGGGAAGACATTGGACACTTTGGTCTGGACCGTGACTACCTGCACCTCGAAGATGATGTTGCCCCAGACGGGGAAATCCCTTCGTGGCAAGTGCGGAAGAAGGACAGCTTCGAATTTGTCGTGATGTAGGGTCGAACTTTTGATACCTGTACACTCTGATGAAGGATATACAGGCATACCCTATCAGTTTGGAGTCACTTCTGAAGAGGGAACCCGTTGAAGAGGAACCCGTCCAAACTTCTAAGATGGTTGAAGCATGACATATTTTATGTGAGAAACTTAAGTGGGCGTCCTTGGACAAGTTGCATCAAAAACTGTGTGCCTGGTTTCGCCTCGGCCAACCAACGAAGTCGGCGCCAGCGATCATAGACTACTTCGGTCAAGCGAGGGTATGTAATCGAGGCACCACCGTCGTGACGCTCTTCAGTGCCGTGAAGGTGGACGGTCGACGAATGAGAGCTTTTTTTCTCACAAAGGAGGAATTTCACGGTGTCAAGCTCACTTCTTTTCAAGCGTTTCACACATCCGGCCCTACTGGTTCCCTTGCACGGTTCAAAAACAGGCTCATCATAGATCAAGCACTCAAAGATGAGCTTCATTTGCGGGTCGACAGTTTGGTGCACCAACAACTTCACTACCTCTTCGATAGCTGCGACGAAATAAATTTCACAGTTGAACATAGGGACAACGAATTGCGATTTGTTTACCACCATCTGGATTATTCAGCCTCCGGACCTCACGAAGTGACTCTGCGCAATGGGAGGACGAGATATGTGTGCGACTGCCCTTACTGCGATGCTGGACATCTACATCTTCACTAGCGGCCTTCTGAATTAGTTGCTTCGTGTTTTCTCTAGTGCGAATAGACTCTCACTATGCTTACAGCCAGTTAAATTTCATGTTCGCCACCTTAATTATCTCTCGTTCATCATGTCCCGTCCCCTTCGGTATACCCCGTTGCATGACAAACTGTCTATCTAATTACGAGTTCGTTCGCACTTTGCCAACATCAAACGGTCTCAACTTCGCCGTTTACCCAACCTATCCGTATATGACAATGACGTTGTTCTCTTTCTTAATGCAGGATGTCGTTTCGAAGTTTCAGTGGGACGGTCGTTGTCAGAGACCTGGGCTACTGCGAAAGTCTGCGAAGTGCAGTTGTTGCCGGAGCTCAAAACATTTATGGTTTACAGTGTTTTGGCAACATTCGACTTTCCAGATACCTCTACCTTTCGGTCCCCGAAGACGTTCGCGCTCGTGTCCAGACGTCTGTTTCGCCCCCGCCTACCCCAGCTTTTCAGTACATTGTGATGGCCACGCTACGCGACATTCCCATCTTCAGAATTGATTTCTACATTGCGTCCGAAGGGGAGTTGAGAAGCTGTTTGTATTATTTGTACGTAACCATCACATCTTTCGATAGAATGCGAGAAGGTTGTGAGTCTGGCATTACGTTTTTCTTATCGATCTTCATCATGCATATCGCCTCGTGCTTGGATGGAGAGTTATTCCTTGTATCCGGCGTGAGAGAAAATGATGACAGTCCCCCGTTTTGGGGAGACCGTTGTCCAATCCAAATCCGTCACAGGAGCAATTTGAATCAAGTTTTGAGAGATTTACTCATGCGCGGCTTGCCGAATATCGAAGCAGATCTTGAGGCCCGAATTCCCGAACCAAGTCCTTTCAATCGAGTTCAACATAGACGAGCGCAACGCCGACGATCGCGGGAGGCTACTCGAAGATAAACATGCTGCTACCATGAAGATGGTACTAACTCTTTTCACCCGACGCATGCTACGAAGATACTCATCGTCTCTGGGTATTCGGATTCTATATGCGAATAGACTCTCATTTATCACCTCACTCCTTTTGCAGGGAATTCGGGCTTGGATGAGCCTCTCTCTGGGACTTGTGTAGGCAGGTGAACATCGTGTCGGGTTCGGATGACCTTTTGTCTAATGCAGGACTTCGGCACGAATCAGCGTTCGTGTAGGTCTTCGGCTCGAATCAGCGTTCGTGTAGGTCTTCGACATGTGTAATGCAGGACTTTTCGGCTTGTGGCGAAGAGGAGGAGTGATATAAACTGTACAGAAGCGTCTTTTGTAGAAAAGGGCATGTCTTGTAGACTATACGACGTGGGCTGGAATGATTTTTGGAATGCCTACATGTGCCTTGGAACGTGTACTTCAATAATTTTTGGAAAAACTCCATGTACTTTGTGAATTTGGGAAAGTTTTCGTGTACTTTGCAATTTTGTTCGGCACGAATCAGCGTTCGTGTAGGTCTTCGGCTTGAATCAACTTTCGTGTAGGTCTTCGACATGTTCATATTAGTGGTAGGGTTTGTTTCATGTGTAATGCAGGACTTTTCGGCTTGTGGCGAAGAGGGGGAGTGATATAGACTGTACGGAAGCGTCTTCTGTAGATAAAGGCATGTCATGTAGACTATACGACGTGGGCAGGAATGATTTTTGGAATGCTTACATGTGCCTTAGAACGTGTCCTTCAATGATTTTTGGAAAGACTCCATATACTTTGTGAATTTCGGAAAGATTCCGTGTACTTTTCAATTTTATATTGATTTGTTTTTTAAAACGCCTCTGTGTACTTTGCAATTTGCCATTGAATGACTTTTTTTGCATTGAATGATTTCTGGAAACTCTCCTTGTGGTGTGCAACTTCACGTTTTAGAAAAACACTAGGCAACTTGAGAGCAATGACAAAAGTTACTTATAGGAATGGATATGTATCTTCTCCACACAAAGATTTGATGACATTTTCACCGGGTAATATGCAAATGACAAGCCAACGTCCATATTAAATCATCATGCTGATGGTGTGCGCACCTGCTTCTCCATCTAAGTGTGAGTTCATTCTCGCTTCTGGTGTGAACGACGTCCATATTAAATCATCGCGCTGATGGTGTGCGCACCTGCTTCTCCATCTACGTGCGAGTTCATTCTCACTTCCAGTGTGAACGACGAGCACCCTGCACCCTCCATCTAAGTGCGAGTTCATTCGCACTTTGAATGAACGCATCGCACTTTGCTTCAACTTGACCTTTACGAAAACAACAGGCAACCTGCAAATGTTTC
>BFEA01001081.1:150074-161471 GCA_003427395.1 Chara braunii
GAGAAGAGGGAAAAGAGGAAGGGAGAGAAGAAGGGGGGATGACAGAAGGAGAAGGGAAGGAAAGGGGAGGAGAGGGTGGAAGAGGATGGTGCACGGACCAGAGAAGCATACGTCGAAACCATTGTGTAAGGCAAGTTACATGTATAGGATGTCTATGTTGGCAAGCACGAATGTAACAAGTCCATCCACGGGCCAGTGTTGACGGAGCATGACCACAGGAGAGCAAACGGCGAACAAGCAAAGTTGCTGCAGTTCTGAAATTATGCCAATTGTCAAAAATATGCTCAAACCGCGTAAGCTGGCCAGTGAATACACCTGCAGGCTAATGAAATGGAATATTCGACGCTGCACTAGGATATTGTATAACAGGAAAATCCCATGCAACTGTCTTATCAAAAACACTCAATCGGAGAGATTTGTCTGCTCGTCTCTGCAGTTTCGCACCTAAAAAGGTGCACACCATCTGCCACAGTGGTCTCCTTTCATTCAAGACCAGAATAGGTTGATGATGGTGGCAGACAATCAAAGGTAAGAACATCATCGATGAACCGATATGTAAGAACATATCAGCGAGTAGCACAGGGATCCACACGCTGTAGGTTGTCCACGTACTGCGCCTCATCTCACTAGAGTGTAAGGTTAGCAATCTAGTGTGTTGTCACCAACCCCTTCGCGATCACATCCAAGGCCTAGATCTTGATCGCGGTCAAAATCGTGTCCTCTCTCTCTCTCTCTCTCTCTCTCTCTCTCTCTCTCTCTCTCTCTCTCTCTCTCTCTCTCTCTTTTTTAAGATCTCAATCCTCATAGAAAAGACTATCCAAATTACTAATGACCAAGGTGCTCTGTTGGCCAATGCGCCATGGGGTTCTCACTTTCTAAGAGGAAACGGTTAACATGACACATGAGCAATCAACCATTTCACGTTTTTCAAATGCCTAGAGGATGACACGTAGACCGCTTACTGCTGCTTACAAGTGGATTACCTTCACTGCCTGGCAAAAGAGAAACAAGACATGTGATGCAATTCAAGAGAAAGCAGACCCATAAAATTTTGTGGAGTACAGAGAGACGACAAATCGAATGTAACCGCAGAAGAGACAAACGCACAAGTCAAGTTAAAAAGAAACCGAAAATGAACTAAGAAGACCAAGTCGGAAAAAACAAAAGGCATTTTTTACCAGCGAACCATTCCTCAACAGACGACGTGCAATACGGTCAGCAAGCAATTAGCACCGCAATTGCTGACTATCCAACCACCCCTCCATTCTCCTCTCCGCTTCACTTTCCACTCATTGCTCTTGATCATCACAAAAGATGACCAATTCACGAATTTCAAAAGACAAATCAGCCAAACTTGGCAGTTCAATACATCCAAGGCTACAAGTCCGCACATCCCGACAATATGGTCCCAATTGCACGAGATACATCTTTCTGTCTCTCATTCTCTCTCATTCTCTCTCTCTCTCTCTCTCTCTCTCTCTCTCTCTCTCTCTCTCTCTCTCTCTCTCTCTCTCTCTCTCTCTCNCTCTCTCTCTCTCTCTCTCTCTCTCTCTCTCTCTCTCTCTCTCTCTCTCTCTCTCTCTCTCTCTCTCTCTCTCTCTCTCTTTCTCTCTCTTTCACTCGCTCGCTCGCTAAGGTGGTCGGTGGTCACTGGGGATCTTTGATCCCAAGTGTACCTACGGCCAAAGGGCTCCTAGTCCACTTGAAGCAGGGTTGTATTTTGTATTTTGATTACGATAGTATTAAAATATATAAAAAATATAGAAATAAATACAAAGAAGTAAAGTCTTTTTCGGATCGGAATCCACGGCACGGGTGAACCAAATTCAAAAAAAAAAGGTTCCCCTTTTGGGCACTTCGTGTTTTGATGTACGTCTGACAACTAAGAAAATTTCCAGCAAAACAATAAACGAATCATACCACCCACATGCAAATAACGTAACACATTTTCGTAAATTTCTGCTATCTTTATATTTGGTGCGAGGATCTGAGCAGGCCTGAGGGGCCTCTGTTGCAACAGTGCCTGCCCTAAGTGAAGGCGTGCTAACATATTACAAGAGGCCCTCGACTGTCAAATTCATATTTGGGGGTCCACGCAGTTTTGACGCATCAGTTGGTTGAGAGGAACCCAGGCCGAGCAACAAAGACATTTTCATGACCTTCTGGGTTTTTCCAAAGAATGCAAGCCCTTTGCTAGAATCGCAGCATCATACACTGATAGTTGGGAGGCCCAACTGAAAGAGGCCGAGTATCTGCACACAAGCGCATCATCCTGGGGCCTACCGGAAGCTTCTGGTCCCAGGCCCAGCCCAGCCAGGCTGCACGAGCAGGCCAACTCTTTCCATATAGGAAAGAGCTCTACCCAGCCAGCCTGATTCAGACACTCGCATGCTAGCGGCAGCGCTGCAGCCGCTGCTGGAGCAAAGGCTCGTGGGTTGCTGCTGGCGCTGAGAGGCAAGGTGCAGCACGTGCGGTCCTGCAGAGAAGAAGGGCGTTGCGGAGGGCAACGCCATAGCCCATCCACCATAGCTGGTGGGCTTGGATTACAGTGAGGCGCAGGGGTGGTCTTCGGGTGTACAACAAAGGGAGACGTGGGAGAGAGTCAAGGGGGAGAGAGAAGGATGATGATGATGATGATGATGTGAGGGCACATACCTGATATTGGCAATGGTTCTGCATGGGCGACATCTTCAATTACTTCTGGTGCTGCTGACGTCAACAGTCGCATTGTCAATTAGTAGGCTAGTAGTAGTTGTGTAGGGAAGAGGCTGGGCGTCGAGCGCCAAGTAGGGAGATTGAGACTGGATACATATGTTCGTGGTCGCGAGACCAAGCTCTCATTGACATTGACTTTCAGTGCTACGATTCTCCATTGGTGTTATATTGGTGCAATGCTGCTTCTTGAACACTTTGTAACGATTTGAGTTTCAATGTGATTGTGCAATCTGAATATTGTCATCTCGCTTCTGTTCATTTTCCTTGCAATTTGGTATCGGAGCTGGTTCGAACTGCGCTCATTCGTTCTTCGCATTAGCTGTTCGGTGCTTCACATGAGGTGTGGGGCAGTGATAAGGCTTGGGCGTTGAATGTAAGGCGGCCCAGGGTCGTGTGGGCACGCCAGGAAGCTATGTGGTGACATTAGGGGTATATGTTGGATGATGAGACCTCGTTGATGCGGGATTTAAGCCGAGGTGGAACTGCATTCTGTTGTCAGTTGTGCCGAGGCAAACTCCGGTCATCATAAATGTACATAAGGTTACCGGTGAGAAATCTGTGGTTGGGGGAAGCATTATGAGGTATGTTGCTTCCTTCCTTATCTTCCCTCTTCATTGCTTTTTACCATGAGGAAGTGAGTTTTGTCTTGAGAGTCCTCTCAATGTGAGGTGTCGCGAGCGCTCAACCTTGAAAATCGACATTTATTTTCCTGGGCAGCATGCTGGTGGGAGACGGGGGCTGCCTCTGAAGGGCCCTGGACGAAGCACTCGGGTCACAGCCACCACGCCAACACGCATGCTTTGCCGCAAGTCTTTGGTTCTGCTCCTGCGCAATAGAGGTCATGCAGGGCATGCCATCCCTTTGAACAGACGCTTACCAAACCGTCTCTAAATAATTCTGGATGGGACTCGGTGTTCATTCTGGCTGTGATTGTCATCCTATCTGCGACATTAAATAATTCCTGAGGAGTTACGGGGGATCTCCTTAAATGCCTCCTCATCAGCCAAATCAAACCGGGTGTAAGGCTCGTTGCATGCGAGGATAAATAATGTCCAGGGGCTGGTAGGTTCGGCGTTGACTTGGGGCACAGGGGTGGGCCGGATTGCACAAGTTTAGACACGCTACTCAACCAGATGCTCAGGGCATCGACACAAAGAGACAACTCAAGAAGGACACAGGGAGAGCGGCGATTCCGACACTTGTTCGTTTTAGAATTAATTAGATAAACAACCATTCAGCATACATCTCTGCAGGGAACATTATTTACATTTTTGATTCTTTAGTTGTTACGGACTTGACTGACAACTGACAGACAGCTGCGGATAAAGTAGTATTCTTTGCTGCATTGCCATCTGTATCAGAGTAATCTAAAAATAGATTTAACATTCCCTGTAGGATCTGACATTGGTAGAGACCTAACCACCTAACTATTTTTGTCCAAACCGACTGAAGTTAGTTGTCTATCATAATCGGTCGCGCGTCATGCTAACGTAGGATTAAGTGTGAATTCTAGTTTAGATCACACACTGTAGTTCATGAGTGATGGAAGCACTAGTGAGGAGGAGTTGTTAGTGGACGACCGTATGACCACTCACAGTAGTGCTCTCAGTTGACCTTTGACTTTCCTAGAGTTAGGTCAAGTAGACGAGAGGAGACTGCGGAGAGAGGCTAGAGAAAAAACAACGGCAAGGAGAGTGAGGGTCGCTGAGGATAGTGCCAGGTCTAGGATTTCAGCTAGCACCGATCCGACCATGGCTACTTCCTTTACCATGTCGCAGGCCTCTTTACAAGCCACTTCGTCATGAGTTAGTCAGAGTGGTTATCAGGTTTCCATTAGCCAGACTGCTGGTGTGCAAGTCACCCATCAGACTCAACTCACGCCGGAGGATTATGAGATCCTCCAAGCCGAAAAACATCGGGATGAGTTGCAGCGGGAGTTGGATGAAGCAGCAGAGAGGAGAAGGAGAGCTATAATGAGGAAAGCTAGACTAGGTAGTAACTTGCAGGAGTCAAGCAGATTAGAAGCACTAGATGAGTCAACACTTGACCCTGCGATGCGAGCACTACGTAACTCGCTCTTGTGTGTGACGGAGATGCAGCCTCACATAGGTAGTTCATCAGGAGGTGTTGGCTGAACTAGTGACCTTTCATAATCGAATTATGGTTGCATTACAAGTTCCTCATCCATTGATGACGCAACCTCAGTTTGTTATAGCTCCCCTTCCGGGTGTGGGCCCATCAGTGACGTTGCCCCTGGTAGGGCCTTCATTCTCGCCTATGTTTTGCATGCCCCCTCCAGGTAGTTATGTAGCAACTGCCAACTAGTGGTCCAGTTCACAGAGTCTCAGTCGTACCAGCGACGACAGTGGTTACTACAGTCCCACTGTCAAGTGAGGCCCAGGTTAGTGTGTAGCAATCTGTTTAAGTGGCTACGCAGCCACTGTAGCAATCCCCTGTGCCAATGCAGCCTATATAGTGGATGCCCGAAATACCCTTCCTGACTCCAAAGCCCTTCTCCAGCGACATGAAGAAGAACGAGGACTTGGACACATGGGTAAGGACGGTGCCTGCCTATGTGAGGCACAAACTTACGAGGCCAGAGCAGGAAGTTGTAGTGGCTGCCTCCTTTCTAGAGGGGTCAGCAGCCCGCTGATTGAATGGCCTAGTGCAGGTGTAGGGCTACGGTCAAAACTTTGATGTTCAAACCCAGGCCCATGCATTAGAAGAGTTTGTACAGTTCGTGTATGATAGGTGGCATGACACGCAAGGGGCTCAAAAGGTCACCGATGCAATCAACAGTCTTTGTGCCAGAAGGTACAAGAATGTTCGTGAGTTAGTGAACACCGTAGAATGTCTGCTCGTGGTACCTGGTGTGCGCTATGATTAGCAGGTACTCTTCACGAATTACCTTCGATGCCTACCATCAAAGGTAAGGACAAAGCTGGTAGACGAGGCCTATGTCGAACAACACAACTTCGCCTCTTTTAGCAAGAAGACCTTCGATATAGAGGCAAAACTGGGGTCCGTGCATCAGAGTCAAGGAGATGGTAGGAAGAAGAGACTACCCCGGGAAACTAGTGGTCCGGTTCACAGAGTCTCAGTCGTACCATCGACGACAGTGGTTACTATAATCCCACTGTCAAGCCAGACCCAGGTTAGTGTGCAGCAATCTGTTTCTGCAACAATCCCCTGTGCCAATGCAGCCTATGTAGTGGATGCCCGAAACACACTTCCTCAGTCTTAAGCCCTTCTCCGGCGACAGGAAGAAGGACGAGGACTTGGACACCTGGGTAAGGACGGTGCCTACCTATGTGAGGCATAAACTTACAAGGCCAGAGCAGGAAGTTGTAGTGGCTGCCTCCTTTCTAGAGGGATCAGCAGTCCGCTGATTGAATGGCGTAGTGCAGCGGCAGGACTACGGTCGGAACTTTGATGCCTGGACCCAGRCCCAAGCATTAGAAGAGTTTGTACGGTCCGTGTATAATAGGTGGCATGACCCACAAGGATCTCAAAAGGTTACCGATGCAATCAACAGTCTTTATGCCAAAAGGTACAAGAATGTTCGTGAGCTAACGGACACCATAGAACGTCTGCTCGTGGTACCTGGTGTGCGCTATGACCAGCAGGTACTCCTCACGGATTACCTTAGATGCCTACCTTCAGAGGTAAGGACAAAATTGGTAGACGAGCACTATATCGAACAGCACAACTTTGCCTCTTTCAGCAAGAAGGCCTTAGATATAGAGGCAAAACTGGGGTCCGCGCATCAGAATTAAGGAGATGGTAGGAAGAAGAGACGACCCCAGGACTGGAAGAAGAAAGGTGAACTAATGTTCGTCGACCATGATGGTCAAAATTGGGATCCGCGCATCAGAGTTAAGGAGATGGTAGGAAGAAGAGACTACCCCAGGACTGGAAGAAGAAAGGACAACTAATGTTCGTCGACCATGATGGTCAGGCGACAAAAATTGACGACTTCCCTAACCTTGGGGAAGAGACAGACCACGATGGGGCCAGCGAGGCTTCATGTGGGGGAGTCGAGAACAAGATCTTTTATGATTACTTAGATATGTTTATCGTCGTGTACCTCAACGATATACTCATCTTTAGTAAGACTGTAGAGGAGCACGTTGGGCACTTGAAAATAGTGTTAGGTCTCCTAAGACAGCACCGGTACAAGGTTAACTTGGAGAAATGCGAGTTTGATCGCACCAAGATCTTTAGCAGATGGGTTGAGGTCAGACGATGCAAAGGTGGCCAACATTCGTGACTGGTCCAAACCTCAGACGGCCACTGAGGTCAGATTGATTTTAGGCTAGGTAGCAAATCCGGAAATCCAGCAGACCAATTTTATCCGGAATTTTCAATCCGGATGAATTTTCCGGATTAATTCCGGATATGGAAAATCCGACCCTATGCAAAAAAAAAAAAAATGCCAAAAAAACAATAATTCAAAAAAATGTGGAAAAAAAGTATGTTGGTCATATGAATGATACAAACAACGTTTGGCATGAGGTTATCTTTTATATCTTAACAGTTATAAAGAAAAAAAATAAAACAAAAAAAGAAAATAATATTTAGATAAAAAATTATAGAGTGAATTAAGCATTCCCCCTCAAAACCCCTCTATTCCCCATCTTATCCCCTTTGAGCCCTTCAATGCCCTATCAAGCTTTTCATGAAATAGGAATGTAGTTCTATTGTATTTTGCATGCGTCATATCACTTTTTTTTTTTTCTTTTTTTTTTTTTGGCCTTTTTTTTAATCATCCGGATTTTCGGTTGATCCTACCCCCCGATCATTCGGCCAGATAATCCGATTAGATTATCCGGCCAGATAACCCATGCTACTTAGATTTTACGGATGACGAGCTATTATCGATCGTTTGTAAAGAACTATAGTACTATTGTTTCACCATTAACAGATCTAACTCGACTTGACACCCCTTGGGAATGGACAGAAGAGTGTGAGCCACTGCCGGACCCTTGAAAGTGACGGGCACCGGTCACTTGAACGTGACCAGCCGTTCAGTTGGTGTTTTTTTGGCGAACGGCGCGTTCACCGTGAACGCACCGACTACTAAATAGTAGTGTTTTTTTTTTTGTTTTTTTTTTTTAGGGGGGGGGAGAGGGGGGCTCCGCCAGGTATATTCGCCTCAAACCCCACAGCGTGGTGACAAAAAAAAAATAATCAAAATGACCTACAAAATAGCAAAAACAATTGCTTATTGAAGTTATTTTGGTTGGATTTTTTTTTTTTTCCCTTTTTAGTTAAAAAAATATATTATTCGTGAAAAACAAATTTTCAAAAAATTATAGGGAGTTACCCTTCGATGTCCCCCACACTCCTTTAAAAAAAAAACATACCCCCCCTGCCAAAAAAAAAAAAGAAAAAAAAAAAACGGCTCTTAGTGAACTCCATGAATTCCCGTGTCGTGAACTCCGTGAACTCTATGACCGGCTCCATTCACATACCCCGTGAATGGTGAACGGGGGTACGGCACTGGTGTGAGGCAGCCTTTAAGAAATTGAAGTATGCTCTAACACACTATAAAGTCCACAAGCTCCCGGACCCTGATCAACCCTTTTTCGTAACCACATACGCCAGCCAATATGGCATAGGCGCATTCCTTGCGCAAAAGGGGGGGGGGAAGTTGAGACCGATCGAATATATGAGTAAAAAGATGCCATCTCAGAAACAAGTCAGTTCCACTTACGAACGTGAGCTCTATGCCCTGTACAGAGCGCTGGTTCACTGGAGACACTATCTCCTTGGCAGATTCTTTTACGTAAGATCTGACCATAAGACCTTGCGCTAAATGAAGACACAACAGGTACTCTTTGATGCACTCAAGTAATAGACATGTACGACTATTAGCTTGATCCAATCAAGGGAGAGTACAACAAGGTCGCTGACGCGTTATCACGTAGGGCAAATTATCTGGGGGTCGTGGTAACCGAGTTTTGCATATCTGACGAACACACTCTATCACTGGTGGAAGCCTATCATCAAGATTCACTTATGTTTGAGATCATTCGTAGATTTCGTGCGAAAGATTAAGTAACTTCCGACGAATTCATGATGGTAAATGACTTTGTGTTTCTTGACAAGGCAGGGAATAAAAGATTCTGCGTTCCTGATTGTGAGTTTTTATGAAGTTTATTTTTAGGAGAGTCATGATGCAATTGGTCATTTTGGCTATCGAAAGACATCAGGGAACTTAGTACAAAGATTTTGGTGACCCTCTATGATGCAAGATGCCAAAGGTACAAACCTAGGACTCAGGCTCCGGTCGGGTTGATTAAGCCCTTGCTGATTCCTGAAGGGCCGGGTCAAAGTGTGTCCATGGACTTCATGGATACTCTTGTGACCAACCGGTCTGGGAAAATACACATCTTTGTTATAGTGGATCGCTTTTCTAACTATGTCAGACTAATCCCCATGCCAAAAAATGCTAAAACTGACTTCATCAAACTCTTTATGGATAACTGGGTACGGGACTTCGGTTTGCCTACATCTATTGTTTGTGGCAGAAATGTAAGATTCACCAGTGAACTGTGGCAATCAAACACTGAAAAGATGGGCACAAAGCTCAAAATGACATTAGGGAATCACCCTGAGTCAAATGGCCAAGCAGAACAGATGAATCTCGTAGCACAGCACCTGCTTAGACATTATATGAAGCCAAGTCAGGATGACTGGGACGAGAAACTACCTCCTTATCAGCTTGTATAACAACGCTGTGCACAGTACTACAAGAAAGCCTCCAACCATCTGCATCTTGGTTGCAAACCCAGAACTGCACTTGACTTTCTGCTACCAGAAAGAGAACCCACTGCAGCACCTGGCAGCATAAAGTTTGCTGTCAAATATGAACAGATGCTGCACCAAGCCGTTGAACATATCAAGAAGTCTAAGGATGCAATGATCGCATCTGAGAATAAGCACAGACGACCCTCTACCTTTCAGGTAGGTGATAGAGTCTGGGTTAAGTCATCTGAACTAGGTCAGCAGTTAGGAATTTCATGTAAACTAGTGCCACAATACTTTGGGCCCTGGGAAATCTTGGACATTGTAGGGGATCAACCGGATGGGCCTTCATACGTGATTCGCATTCCTGCACACTTACGTACTTACCCGGTGTTCCATGCCTCCATGTTGGCACCTTTCACTGCCACTCGTCAGTTTCCCTCAAGAAGATCAATGCCACCCCCAACCATGGATGGCGAAGTGGATATTGACAAGATCATGGAGCATCAAGTGATGCCAGTTCCTCAATCATCAGGCAGAGGCCACCCTCCCAAACCAAGAATGCAGTATCGTATGAGATTCAGACATCATTTGGATCCTAAAGAAGATCGCTGGTTCACACGAGAGGAACTCGTGAAAACAGCACCTCAAGTGATTGCAGGCTACGAAAGAGAACTCAAAGGGAAGATGCCTGCAGAGTGACAAACTTCTCAGAGGACTAACCAAGTAAAGGAGGAGGGAGTCCGAGGATCTGAGTCATCGGCAGGCCTGAGGGGCCCCTGTTGCAAGAGTGCCCCCCCTTAGTGAAGGCGGGCCTAACATAATACAAGAGACCCTCGGCTGTCAAATTCATATTTGGGGGTCCAGGCAGTTGCGACGCATCAGTTGGTTGAGAGGAACCCACGCCGAGCAACAAAGACATTTCCACAGCCTTCTGGGCTTTTCCAAAGAATGCAGGCCCTGGGCGAGAATCGCAGCATCATACACTGACAGTTGGAAGGCCCAACCGAAAGAGGCCCAGTAGCTGCACACAAGCGCAGCATCCTGGGGCCTACCGGAAGCTTCTGGGCCCAGGCCCAGCCCAGCCAGGCTGTGCGAGCAGGCCAGCTCTTTCCATATAGGAAAGAGCTCTACCCAGCCAGCCTGACTCAGGCACTGGCATGCTAGCCGCAGCGCGGCTGTAGTAAAGGCTCATGGGCTGCTACTTGAGCTGAGAAGCAAGGTGCAGCACGTGCGATCGTGCAGAGAAGAAGGGCGCTGCTGAGGGCAGTGCCATAGCCCATCCACCATAGCTGGTGGGCTTGGATTACAGCGAGGCGCAGGGGTGGTCTTCGGGTGTACAACAAAGGGAGACGTGGGAGAGAGTCAAGGGGGAGAGAGAAGGATGATGATGATGATGATGATGATGTGAGGGCACATACCTGGTATTGGCAATGGTTCTGCATGCGCGACATCTTCAAGTACTTCGGGTGCTGCTGACGTCAACAGTTGAATTGTCAATTAGTAGGCTAGTAGTAGCTGTGTAGGGAATAGGCTGGGCGCCGAGTGCCAGGTAGGGTCCATAGGGAAATAGAGACTGGATACATATGTCGGTGGTGGCGAGAGCAAGCTCTCATTGACATTGACTTTCAGTGCTACGATTCTCCATAGGTGTTATATTGGTGCAATGCTGCTTCCTGAACACTGTGTTACAATTTGGCTTTCAATGTGATTGTGCAATCTGAATATTGTCATCTGGCTTCTGTTCATTTTCCTTGCATTAGCATCATAAACACAAATAAAAAAAGAAGAGCAATAGCTCCTACATAAACAACTAAAGTGTTTTCAGAGGTGGCCCTTAATGGTCCAAGTAGAGGTACCAGTGGGGACGGATTCAGCATATAGGTGCGTCCGTACGACTTTTTTGTTTTTTTGTTTTTTTTGTGTGGTCCG
>BFEA01001082.1:0-26393 GCA_003427395.1 Chara braunii
TTCTTTTCCTTTTACCATTTTTAATATTTTTCTATGTTTTTAATTTCATTGCCGAAAACATAAAATAACAAGGGAATTTCCCCTAAGATTAAATGTAGTGAAAAATGAAGAAAATAAGGAATATTGCGTTTTTCTCCGCTCCTCTTCTGGTCTTAATCTTTTTCTTTTATTTTTAATCATGATATTAGAATAGACAAAAATCCGAGGCCTCATTTTGGCCCCGGATGTATGCCGTCAAAATGYCGCGGCGAGGTCTGTTTCCGCGATCCCTCTCCCAGCAGGCCAAAACGGTCGCAGTCCTCTGAGCGATCGGAAATGACGGTCTCTAGTCGTGCTCAGTGCACCTATCCTTCTTGCTGTCTTTGGGGGTTACTCTTAAAATCTAGTGCGTGCAGAATCAGGGGTACCCTGAGTTCTCATAATTCCTGCAGCCCGGTCATCCCAAAGCACTGTCAAAACGCGGACTTAACCCTGAGCCTAAACCCCTAAACTGCCGTTTTCAGGCGGCGCACTACTTGTGGCCGCCTGACACCGGGTCTTGTTGACGTGGAGGTTCTCATCGGGCGTTCTGTCCAGTGGGGCTTGCACGGACTGCTTGGCGGGGTCGCTGGGCTGCACTGCCGGTTTACCATCGACAGTCAGTTAGCAATGTTGTGAACCGAGGCATTTGTCTGAGAGCAGAATTGACAGTATTACACTTGTTGTTACGATGTGAATGTGAGTTTAGACTAGAATGATCGGGAGAAGTGTTGCCTGGCCGGCATGCTCTCCCTGCGCTTCGGAGCAGCCTTTATGTGGCTGTAGGTTCCTGCGCAAAGATCGAAAATGAAACAAGCTTGTCGAGGAGAGTTTATCCTCCGAGCAGTGCTCTGCATATTTCATGATCCGGAGGGTGTGGTTATGCTGCAATTACCTGTTGGGGCAGACCATGCAGTGCACATTTCATGAAAGGTTTTGTGAATACTTTTGAAGATGTATCCGAATCCTGTTACCTTTGTGTGTTGTTTATTTTTTATGTCTGACTAGCCGAATTTGGTGTTTACACAATTGTTCTGCTTTAATCKAAAAAGACCTATTCCCATTACAGWGCGCACGGATAAACCGTAATGCTGCGTTCCCATAAACCTTTTTTTCTTGCACTGGTCGCGGCTGTTTTTGCCCAAACGTGTGCGGGCCTATCCAAATGACACCTGCCTACTGACTGGCTACATGACCTACCGGCGTGCCTACCAGACTCTCGGCAACAGTGGTCAGTGGCCTGCATGATGATGGGACTCGGTTGCAATGGTGCTTAGGTAAGGAACTGATGTTCTGTAATAATAGTAGGTCTCTCATGGGAATTTWACTTAATGGCCGGCATCCTCTACCTGCAGAAGAGTGGACTGATCGGGAGCAGTGGTGCGTGGCCGGCGTCCTCTACCTGCGCTCTGGAGCAGCTTGATTTGCATGCTGTATGTTCCTGCGCGTAGATCAGACATTAAATGAGTTTGTCGAGGACATTTCCTCCAAACTGAAGGACTGCATATTTCATGACCTGGAGGGTGTGGCACTTCTGCAGTTACCTGTTGGGGCAGACCATGTAGCTCAAAATCGCCTGTGAGAGTAGATGTGATTGTTGAGCAGTACGGTGAGATTGGACTTGAATGAGACGTGTGTACCTGCTGATTTGAAGTACCACGAGTGAAGTGGGAGGTTGTAGAGAGAAGCACGTGCGTAACTTTGTAATTATGGTACGACTGGGCAGTGTGATAGATGGAAAGAAACTTCAGTAGGACAAGAAATCCTCAAGAGTTTTTTGGTAAAGGTGGCGACTGGGATGTGATGATCTCATCTTTCCCCGAATGATCGATGCTGATTCAAGCGTGCCTCGTTTTGAAGCCAGTGAATCTGATCCCTTCTTTCAGCCGTGAGGAGACAGAAATGAATCTTGATAAGAGTTACTCATTCCTGGTCACATACGCGGGGTTCCACACTGTGCTTATAGGCTGAAGGCTCTGAGTATGGATGCTCTGTGGTCTTGCTTGACAGATTGTTGGCCTCGCGTGCAGAAGGGTGGGAAGTGATGAATTGTAATCGGTCCGTGTTTCTGAGACACTGATGTTACCATTACGAAGGTTTCTGATCCCATCAGTTAAGTCGTGTATGGGCAGACTGCACGTGAACAGGGATGCATCTGATTCGATTTACGCATGTTCTGTGGGTTATCTGCATCTGATTGTCTTGCATCAAAACGTGTGCTGTTTACAGCGGACCTCGAATTCAGCCGGAGAGCGTACACTCCAGTTATGTGCCTGCGTGGACCCTTCTAAATCCATTGTCAGCACCTCACAATTTGGCCGATGTTTGTTCTCGAAACACTGTTCCCATTTAGCGAACGCGTATTGTTTCTTGTGGCAGAGCCGTGAGACGAACATGGTCGGGAAAATGGACATGTGTCCGTGGAATGGTTAAGAACCTGTTCTGAATCAGTTTTGGTGCGAAAACTGGGAGGTGATGATTCAGTTCTTTCCCCAAATGATGGACGTYGATTCAAAGGACATCATTTGATTTCAAATCCAGCGAATCTTATCCCTTAAAGCATTGTGATTTGAAAGTGCCTGTGGGGTGGATGGTGATAAATAATTGTGAGCAATGTTGTCTATCTAGTGTCGTCTATCTAGTGTCCTTTTTTCCTTGCGCAAGGAGCAGCTGGATGGACGCACAGTATACCGTTCCTGTCTCTTATACACATCTAGATGTGTATAAGAGACAGGTCTATCTAGTGTCGTCTATCTAGTGTCCTTTTTTCCTTGCGCAAGGAGCAGCTGGATGGACGCACAGTATACCGTTCTTTTTAGATGTGAAAGGAAACTTACTATTGGAGGAACTTTCTTGAATACCTCTCCATGGCGTGGAGGGTGTCGCTTTGTTGTGTTTAGCTGCTAGGAAGAGTGTGCAGTCTGTATCAGGTCATATGGACGTGAAAGGTCGGTTCCCCGCTCGCATAAGGTGGTTTTGCATAATGGGAGCACCTTGCCCTGAACCTACTACTGGGACAATTTCTTTGGTGTTGCGTTTTGAATTCTGTAGCGTTTGCTCTGTTGTGCTGCTGGTGTGCACAATGGAAGCCTCTTTGCCACGGGTTTGGTAGCGTCTCTATATGCGATTACCATTTACGTCAGAAGATGGCTGAAATCAAGTCTTCTCCCTTTGATAGGAAGCTGCGGATGATCTTTTACGCCATTTTCTTGCAGTGCCGTTCTGGGTGATGACATGGGTTTCATTGGTTGTCAGATTCGAAGTGAAACAGATCTGTGGTGGTGTGTAGATGAAATATAAGAAGCTTGATGTGTACAATGATGAAATGCTTGGGTTACGCCGGACATTTCTTCGCTTTGAAAGCGACTGATTTATGGGTGTACATCATCCCAAGATCATTCGTATGTTTTCTTAATGCAATCATTTGTAATCATAGGCGGTGGTCCCATGACAGAAGTGTTCCAACAAAAGTAAGTTAGTGGATGAAGCAGAACCGATCTTTGAAGCTCTTTCCGGCACAAAACAATGTGGCATGTGGATGTTTTGTGTGAAGCCCAGGCACATCTGATGATTCTTGTCATACTTTCGTTCTCCTGATATAGATGCTGAGAGCATTCAGTTGGGAAAACTCGGGGAAAAGCCTGTGCAAATGTGGTTGTGGTCAGATAGTTTGCACGGATGGGGGTTGGATTACCAGGCATGCCGATGATGAAAATTCGAAATGGCTTCTCTCAAAACATTTGCAGTGGCCGCCCGAGAGTTTTCGCCATGCCTGGCTTGAGAACTGATGCGGTTTAATCCTTCCTTGGATGTCTGAGGCAAACTACAGGGATGCAGATCCTAGTGGGGTGATCTCTGTGATGCTTCGGAGTCTAAAGGGCATGGCAGACCTATGTTTTGTGAATGGACGGGTGATCTATGTGCTGTGTGTCCTGAAATGAATGGGTGAGATCTAGCCGCACGTCGGAGGGTGAATACATCTGAACGTGAAGGTTGTGGTGCCTGCATTGCCTGTAGTGGCGGGTGGTGCAGAAGTTGTCGCGTGTTTGTGATTGCATGATTGGTATAAACCTGCAACGAGGCTAGTATGCTCAGAAAGGATGTGTTAAGTGGCATAGGTTTATAGAGGTTATGAATAGGGTGCCATTGAAGTTCCGTTGTGGCTGCCAATGTGTTTGGCACTGTGCTGTCATGGACGTCGCAGTGGCCAACAGCGAAGTGGTCGATGGATCGTGCTCAGCAATCTGGTCACTAGTGTGCTTTATCTTGTGACCAGCACGGTTATAAATTGATACACCCCTACGTCTGATATGGTGGTGCAGGTCTCTTAGTGAGCTTGAGGTCATGGGACTCCACTCCTTAGAATGCTAATAAAGATTATCTCGGATGTTTGTCTCTGTGGTCTCTGCCTGTAATGTGGTTCTGTTTGTTCTGTGTACAATAGTGTCGTTGGAGGGTATAGGTTATATAGATCTGCGTTCCAAGGGTGGCCACGAATGGACATTACTGGAGTGCGTACAAGGAAAACTGGTCTGTCTATTTGTGCATTTAAATGGATGGATGCTTTTGAACGTGTTTTCTAGAATGTGGGTAAACTTTGCTTGGCATTTTTTGGTATCTGGGACGGATCCGTTTCTCCTTGGACCGATCTTTCGTTCGTTGCCTAAAGGGAATACTGGAAGGGTGCGACGCGTCAAGTGGTTGTTCGAGTCTACTGGCGCTACTTATTTCCTTGCATATGGTTGTTCCTCTAACGTGTGGTCTGACAACAATGAAAGGACTGGGCGGACCTGTACGCAGTTACCTCTTGTTGTGTCGTTTTAGTCGTTGTGTACGTTTGAATGAAGTGTGGATGGGCAAGAATGTTGAGCATACGACCGTTTATCGTCGAGGAGGAGGAGAGATTTGGGGACGACTTCTACAGTGTGTGCCGCTGTGAGGAAAAACCTTTCACATAAGTACCTGAGCGCAAAACCTGATGGCGAATCTAAGGGTCTGAGCGGTTCGTGCTGTTTACGGGTCTGTCGCACGAGGGATGCTTGGGTGGGTATGTCATGAAAACAAGCGTTATATGATGAAACATGGACGCTATCGAGGGAATGACTGAGTGACGAGTGCGATCTGATAATGGAGATCTGGGCTGAGAGGTTCTGTTATAATCACGTGCTGGGTTGTTGAGCCCGGTCCTGAATGGTATGGTGCGGGGAATGCCCGAGGGTGGTGGCCGTCCTGTTTGTGGGGTTTTCTCGTGTATTCAGTGGGTTGGGGGGTTTCTCGTCTATTCAGTTCTGCTACTGATACAGAATGAAAGACAATGATGATAATGGTAATCTGAGCCCAAGAGCTGTGTATTAATGGTTTCGTAGTGTGTCTGGGCAGCCGTCGTTCTTCAGGCCTCACCAAGAAAGACTGTCGTCCCATATGATGTGCCAGGAGCAGGTACTGAGGGTATACAAAGTACTCTCATGGGACTGGTGCCAGGTGCTTCCTTGAGGTGGGTTGTATCATCTATGATGAGCGAACGGATAATAATCACGAGCATATGAATCTGTGATGAAAAGTCTTTGTTGCCTTCCTTCTGACATGATAACCAACGTTGCTGCTAGTGGATCATGATGCTAGTGCAGGTTCCATTCTGTGAGAGCAAGTCCGCACAGCTGCTAGTGCGGAATGTGGCGCTAGCATGTGTATGAACTTCTTTGAAACACATTCTATGGTCACTTATTTGGGGTGCAATCGAATGAGGCTAGCCTGCAGGCTATGATGAGACGTCCTCTAAAACGCCAGTTCTGCTTCTGAAGCGAATGAAGAAGGCCGAGGCTTACACTGAGCCTGGTGAAGTTGGCCTTCAGTTGTCTTACATCAATATTTGTGATCGCACCGGTAGAGGTGTTTGGAAATCCCCCTGGATGTGAGTATTTCTAATCGCATCAGTGAATATTTGAACTCATATCTTCGAACTAACTGGTTGAATGTCTGCCGTACACCCCTGTGACCACTGCTGAGGTAAAGAAATTTGGTAGCCGGGAAGGTATAGTGGTGATGTTCTTGAAAATATAGTGGTGAAGTTCTTGGATAGTAGAACAGCGCTCTGAGTAGAAAAATGTTTGTTAACGCGGTTGCTCATTGTCAGTGACCTACTGAAGAAACGTGCTCGTGGTTGCTCATTGTCAGATGGGGAAATTTGGTAGCCGGGGAGGTATAGTGGTGACGTTCTTGATGCCATTGTGGTGGTTAAGCATCACTGATTGTGGATTTCGGTACAGTGGATTTGTTGGAATTGTAGGATGAGCACAGCTCTGGTTGTTGCAACTATCCACTACATTGTAGTGTCTTTGAGCTGTGTGTATATCGAATATGGTCTTTCCGACCTCCTTGACTACAGTGGCAGTTGCTGCTAAGGTATTTGTTCCTTGGAACGGACGCGAGTTGCATGTGGCTGGTATCAACGGTCATAATCTTCTCCATCCGGACTCCTTGGAAAAACTACCTTTGTGACATGGAGTGCCCGCTTCTGCCATAACACCTTTCGATGTGTTCCCGATTGCGTATACAGACGTGCTCTATATTTGGTTTACCCATAGTAACCTTCAGGAGTATGTTTCAGGGGGTGCTTGGTGAGTAGAACAGCGATCTGAGGCTTGTGCAAGGGGAGAAGAAAGCGTCTGCGCCCCGCTCAGAGGTTGGGACACATTTCATTGGGTGAGCATGTGTACTGTAAGTCTCCTGAGCATTACTAGTCTGGGACACGCAGGTCGTAGCTCAGATTTGGGTTGGTCCTTGATGTCGCCCTTGAATCTCAGTAGTTTCTCCGGACAGTGGCCCCGACATTCAGTGGGATTGGTCTGTCCCATAAGCTGAGTATATAAAGAACAGGGAGGAGTCACTCGTCGCACATTCATGTGGCTAGTGAACTCGATGGAGTAAACCATCCCTTTGGTATGGATACCTCAAGCCCTAAACCCGAAACATCAGTGAACTCGACCATTACGTGAAGCACAACCTGCGTCAAGCCCGGAAAGTGAATTCGGCCGTTTCGTGTTTGTCTCTGGATACCTTCCGGTTTGTGTGTCAATGGATCTAAACTGTTGGCCCGAAACTGTAGTGAATTCGGCCGTTACGTGTTTTTGTAGGATACCTTAAATCCTAAACCCAGGCTCTGTATGATCTTGTCAGTGAAGAAACGTGCTCGTGTTGGCTCAGACTTACTTTCATGGCAAATGTGTGGGGTCACGAACCTGCTTCTTTATATGACTAGTTGTGGTGCGATGAGAGAGTGCTAGATTTTTCAATGACTAGTTAGCTCCTCGACAGTGCCACATTTTTCAATGACTAGTTGCACATGACTTGCTGCATGATGAGAATTTTCATTTTGGATGACAACCAGTGATTTCTTTGAACTGTCTAAGTCTCTGACATTCTTAGTACTCCGTGTTAGATTGTTGTGAACTATTTTTTTTTGGTCCTCCCTGGTTATCTGAGGAGCGGTAACCTGCGAGTGAGATGGGGAATAATAGCTCGTGGTGGGATTGCATCATGTTGGTGAGATAACGAGCCTACCAGCTAGTCAATTTGAACTGGGGATGTCTCTCATTGATTGGCGTTTACATTGTTGTTAGGCTGTTGTGTGCTGGTTCCTAGCGCATGGAAACAGCCACAATGGTTTCCGCTTAGTCATTGTCGTGTTGAACTGTGCGTGGAGCGGGAAACACGTCTCGCGATCGTGGTTCTTTGATCTGAATGAAATAGCAAAGAAGAGAAAGGTGTCTCGTGATCGTGGTGCTTTGATCTAAATGGAATAGCAAAGAAGCGTTGCACGACCCAGAATGTTGTGACGTGATGGAGGATGTGCAGAAAGTTGGTAGATTGGTTCCTAAATTTTAGGTGAGAAGATTGCTTTGGACTGTTGCATATTGAAATGCGTGCCTTAGTAATTGGCGAAAGCCTGTCGGCAGTCCTTCAGGTAGGGCTGCTGTGGTTATGCTATTGTTGCTGGAAAGTGATGGTTCGGACCTATATGGGGTTTCGACACTGGTCAGACAACCGGAGGTCTTGTTTCCACGGCACTCTGTATGATCTATTACCTAGTGCTACTAATTGACGGACCACATCGTGGAAAATTAACCACTGCAAGTCGTTACCATAGCTTATTTTCAGTAATTTTCTCGTATTTCTTCAAAGAGTTGTGGACAGTTCTTTGCTGAAGTATTGTGGCGGGGGATTCCTAGGCAAGCCAGAGGGTCGAATTTTGCTGACTGGACAGCCTTGTTGGAGAAAAGGTTAACCGACCCCCCATTTTTCACCTCAATTTATAAGAAAACCATAAGGCCATCCCGAGCAAACTTCACACCAATCTATAGAGTGCACTTCTTACTAACATATTATAATAAAGTGGGGGTCCCCGTTAACCACTTGTGGTGCATTTTGTACGTTTCTATCTAGAGTGTTTCCGGCTTTGGGCTAGGATGAGATAAAATCAAATGATCCCTGTAGGGATTTGATAAACTACTCATAATCAAGATCGATCAACTGAAGCCCAGAACGTCAATGCCAAAGAGTGAATGATTACATGGAATGAATGGGGGTGACTTGTTTGTTCCATCTTGGAATGGGCATATGAGAAAGCTGGCAGCAATGATGAGTACAAGATAGGGACAATCGACTCCTTATGGTCCTGGCTCCATATCCATTCTGGGAGCGTCAGTCCGGTTCCTTTCCACCGGCAAGTCAAAAATTGAAATACATGGTGAACACTCACGATTCCTTCCGTCTGGCCGAAGAAACCCTGACTGTCAGCTTGCCCTACCACTTTTCCTCTCAGAATCAGTTGTGATCCTGTCAGATGATTCGTGTAAAGCAAGAAAAGGGGAGAGTTGTCTATGCTGTTGAGATTAAAATCTCGGTTTCCCCAACACTGGGACAGTCCTTGTTGGAGTTACACTGTACCATTTCTTCCAAATCAATCTGTTATCTGTCACTGTTGCAATCTTTCCCTGTAAAAGCCAGTCTCTCATGAAAAACCGTCTCTTGATGGCTATCCTTTCTGGTCTGCCTTTCATTGTTGATGTCACCTCCCTCCCTCTGGATCGAATCCCAGTTTCAGCCATTCCCAACAGTAGAACCCAGGTTTCTTCTCTTGCCACCTCGGTACCTTCGATAGTCTTGGTGCATCTCCTTTTCCAAATTACCCATAGGGCCAGCTTTCTGAGCAGTTGAAACCAGACTTCCTTGCTGCCTTTGAGATTGTTAGTATTGTTGGATAGGAGCAGGATGTTCAGGGGAGTTGTGGGCGAAGGCGGTGATGAGAAGAGGAAGGACCATATGTCGTGCACCTTGTTACATATCCATGCTGCCTCCTTGCAGTACAGGAGGCTTATCCATGCTGCCTCCTTGCAGTACAGGAGGCTTATCCATGCTGCCTCCTTGCAGTACAGGAGGCTTATCAATGCTGCCTCCTTGCAGTACAGGAGGCAGTGGGGTATATCTTCCGGGAAGTTGTCTGTGCATAAGGGTCTTTATGTTTCCTCTTGTGGAGCCGTTGATTGACTGGCAACGATGCGTGCGCCAGGAGCCACTGAATGCTTCGAATCCTGACTGGTCTGATAGACAGGTACTTCGTCCATGGGATGGAAATGGGGTCCGTGGGGTCCAGATTCAGGATCTCTCTCCACTTTCCTAGTCTGAGGTCCGGATCTGTGGTTTGGAGACCCAACTCATAACCGAATTTGACATCATATTCGAATATCGTTCTCCTTCTCCCGGATTTGCCCTGCTTCCAGACCCATTGTTTCGGGTCCAATTCAAGTTCGGAACTGCAGAGGTCCGGGTGGAAGATTTTCCAGGGATCTAAGTTCTGGATTTCCAGCTCTTGTATGCTGTGGTATGAGTAGAATTTAGATAGGTAGATGAGTTGGTTGGTTCGAGAGACGAATCGATATGCTCTGGTAGGCTGGGTTTGGGAGATGAGTATGCCCCAATCCCTGGATTTCCACGAGAAGTCCTCCCTTTAGGGAGTCCGAAGCCGAATGAGCTATATTCCATTCATGTTATTCGATGAGAACTAATGGTCTTTGACTGTGGTTGGCGAGGGAACACTCTGCCAAACATTGAATTTCAGTGTTGGATGTCAGTCTGCTTGGCTGACAGTCCAGCGTTTTGTATGAAATAATTGGAACTCGCACTCTTGGGGTTGAGCATGGCAAGCAAGTGCTCATGTTTCCATTGGGTGAGCACTATGAGAGGTACTGAGATTGGGTAATCTGTCTTCTTGTTGGCAAGTTGAGCACTGATCCCATGTTCGGGTAATGGTGGTTTAGACAGAACAGTGTACAGTTGCGCTCGAACGGGAGAATCTGTCCGGCAAGCTGCATTGAGACGTACTCTTTTTGGATTTGGCAATGATGAAGTTTGGCTTGCTGGCCAGTGGGCTACTGGGGGACTCGTCTCCAATGAGCATTACACATAAAAACGACTTCTTCTTCCACTAAGCCGAAATCAGTACGGCATGAATCTCTCCCGGTTTTCAGCTGATCCCCTCTTCTTACCGTTTTTTGCCGTACTGCTATTGACAGTAATTTGTGTTGGGAGCTTCCTGTTCTATTGGCAGTAATTTGTGTCGGGAGCTTCCTGTTGCATCGGCCAAGATGTTTATCCGAACGGGTGGAGTAAGGTCGACGGGCCCACTCGCCACTGCTTGTGCCACTACGAAATGTACCTTCGGGCCCAGCGAACTAATAATGGGTGTCGCTCCGGAAAGGGTTAGACTATACCCGTCTTTAGGGATTGGAGAAAGAATGATTGCTTTAGGACGTAATTCATTCCTGGTGTATGACGAGATCAAATTGCACTGTAATGAAAGTTAGGGATGTACAGACTGTCCAAATCTCTGTAGCGCAGAAATCCTGTCGAAGTTACAAAAGAGCCGGTGTAGCTGCCAGCGGGCTCCCTGTCGACGACTGTTGTTCGTCCGGCTCGTCTGGTTGTCGTCGTGAGGAGGTTTTTGAGTTTAAGACGAGTGCGAATGTGTCAATAAAAATAGAATATCAGTGATACCTGTTTCCTGCCCTGTGATGATTGCCTCCATTGATTTATGAAAAGTAGTGGTCTGAGAATTGTGATGATCGCTTTCGGCGCATGAGGGCTTTGCTTGGAGGCGAATTCAAATGACAAAACTGCTACGATTATTTTCTGGACCTCACGATTTGCCTTCACTGGTAAGAATTCGTGATTTGCTTCCAGCAAGTTCTGTTTGCTAATGCACACGAGTTGTCAGTCGCTAAGGAGTTGGGAGGATAGGAAGCACGTACCAACAGAGGCTAGAGGGCACGCGGGACGCAAACGAACCAGGTCTCGTGATTTGCCTGCGCAAAAATAGAACTGGAAAGACAAGAAACTCCAGTGGTATATCTATGTGCTTGAATGCGTGTAGAGTACGAGCTTTTTCATGGAAGCATCCGAATCTGGTGCAAGGTATTTATACATTGGCGGCTGCGGGGGGGCTTCTGTAATCCAATTTGGTGGGTGGGAAATACCAGAGCCAGTCCAGCCGCTCTTTAATGGGAGAATGAACTGGACGTGTGTCATTGGACATGGAGTAAACTGGCATGTATTGTTATTGCACCGCTCAGATAGTTTCTGAGTACTATAATTAAGACAAGTCTGGTCTAAGCTGGTCGTTGCTTAGCAGAGGACTTACTAGATCGATCTTTAGTGTCCCACGCGCAAAACTTTAATGTGTATTGCTTGGTTGTTTTGATGACCTAAGTTGGTGAAGCTACCTTCCAATTTAGGCTGCGGGGTGTGCCGAAACGAATGTCTGTGAGGAATGAGAGTGCATGAAAGTGCACAGCTCACACCACTTACCAAGGCTTGGGTGTTTTGATGACCTAAGATCACAATGGCCGTGGTGCAACAAGCGAAACCGCCCTGGTTATACTGGTGACACACACGATTCGACGGTCGAGTGCTCATCGGGAAAGCCCTGGTACATAAAAACAGTGATTAACATGTCATGAATTGAGTTTCAAGAGAGATCCACGGAAAATTTAGGAGAGTGGTGGTCTCCTGAAGGTCCCAAGGTAAGGGACTCGGTGATGGAAAAGGTGTTTGTTTCGAAGTTTTTGTGAGTTTGTGTGCAAGTGTTCCTTAGTGTGGAAGAAGGTGAGATGTGTATGTCAGAGGCTGCGTACGGAAACGTTCAGCAGCGCTTCCGTTTTGTTGCAACAAAAAGACGAGGATCCCAATGATGTCCAAGTTGTCATAGTTACACTGAAATGATGTGTGGGCATATTTAGTGCACACACATCTGGGTGTGGATGCTCTTTTGTTTCTGAGGGATCTTTAGTGTTGCACATTTTGCATAACAGGGTAACGAATTCGAGTAGAACGAGCCTTAGGTAGTGAAGCTACCTTCCGGCCGAGACTGCAAGTGGTGGTTTTCACTGCAAACAATTTTATCCTTCTGGAAATGAAATGGTTGTATGTCCTTCTATTGTGAGTTCTTATGGGAGAGCGGGTTGCGATGACGAGTACACGATAGGTACAATTGACTTCCGTATGGGAGGAATAGAATGGAAACTCGTTGGGAATCTCTCTGATGCGATGCGACTCTGTCGTTACGGGGTGATCAGGTTTGTTTTTTTGAGGGTGTGGAACTTCGTCAGACGAAAGCGAACGATGTTGTAAGCTAGTGAGTTGTCTCGATGATGAACAGGTGTTGATGATGAAAATAAACATAAAATTTGAGGGAGTTTGGCGAAGAGGTTGGTCGGTAGATAAACGCCAACAATTTTTTCAGCTAGTTTGATCAGGTCTTGAGGATGCAGATATGGCTGGGTAGTTAGGCAATCGCGAACAATCTTGTCGGATAGTTGATCAGTTCTCGAGGATGTATAATCTATGGTGAGAGAACAGATATTTTGTGGTTGGTTAATGCAGTTGCTCATTGTCAGATGGGGATATTCGGTAGCTGGGAATGTATACTGGTGACGTTCTTGGTGCTATCGTGGTGATTAAGCATCTCTGATTGTGGATTTGGGTGCAGTGGTTTTATTGGAGTTGTAAGACGAGCACAGCTTTGGTTGTTGCACCTATCCGCTACATTGTATGTCTTTGAGCTGTGCGTATATTGAATATGGTCTTTCCGGCCTCCTTCACTACAGTGGCAGCTGCTGCTAAGGTATTCGTTCCTTTGAACGAAGGCGAGTTGCATGTGGCTGGTATCGATGGTCATAATCTTCTCCATTCGGACGCCTTGGAAAAACTACCTTTGTGACATGGAGTGCCAGCTTCTGCCATAACACCTTTCGATGTGTTCCCAGTTTTGCCTATATTTGGTTTACCCATAGTAACCTTCAGGAGCATGTTTTTTTATCGGTTGTTTGTGCTCCGTAAGGAGCACTTTAGCTCCTCACTGTCACTCATTCTTTTTGAGGTGAGTTTCTGTTTTGCGATGGAAAAATCTCGGGTCGTTCTATGGATAAAAGATATCAGCAATCGTGTTCCGCTTGTGGCCCTTATTCCTCTGAAAGCACTGTATCTGACTGAATTGGTTAAGATACGTGAACCCCACTTGGTCATGTTTTAGCAAGGTCCCGTTTCTGAATTCCATGTAGGAGAGCGGTGGGGATCACGAGTTATGGCGAGCATACATCAGCGCTCGTAATTGAATCCAATATAATCACTGCTCTTTTCATAGGCGGGGTGGTAGTCGCATCCTTTTGCTGGTCTGTTTGTTAACCTGTAATGCTGAAGGTCAGGACAAGCATTTGGCAGAGTTGGTAAATGTACCGTTTTGCCGATGAGCAGCGCTCTGAGGCTTGTGCAAGGTGAGAAGCCCTAGTAACGCGCCTTGCACAAGCTGAACGCGGCTGCGCCCCGCTCAGAGGTCAGCACGCATTTCATTGGGTGAGCATGTGTACTGTATGTTTATGGAGGATCAATAGTCTGGGACACGCAGGTCGAAGCTCGGATATGGGTTGGTCCTTGATGTCTCTCCCCCTGCTAAAGCTTATCGGACGCGGGCTCCTTGCGCGGATGCCGCTGGGGGATGCCAACCGTCGGATGTGTGATCTGCGGTTGTCGGCTTGCTTTAACTTTCCGCATGGTTGAAATGTCGGCACGTGTGTGATTTTCCCACGATCGTGGCCAGCCCTCAGATGAAAGATTTGGAGACATCCGATGTGAATTCTGACGCGGCTGTCGCGGCGTGGAAATGTGTTTGTGTTCTGCACGGAGATCTGTTTTGGTCACATTGACCATTTTGTACTTCTTTTCGCTGGGATCCCTCCGTGCGTGGTAAAGGCGTTTGTGCAGGGTAGGTGCGGAGGTCATTGTAGGCTCGGCACTGTTAGTCCACTTACTTTACGACCGTTTTGTTTTTTGTCTTCTTTTGTTATTTATTTGTTTAAAAAAAAAATCGGTCTTTTCCGAAGTTTGAGGCCTCTGACGTCTGAGATCTGATGCCTTACATGTGTCAGTGGGAAACCACGGACTTTCGCAATGGGGTGGTGAAATTTTGTACTTGGTTTCGAAGGGGCCCCAGCACGACTGCACACGGTGAAATGTAGACTGTTCTGGGGCCGTCAGATGTGCACGTCGGATGGCAAGAGTTCGCTGGGCAAAGAAAACAAAAAGAAGAAAAAGGAAAAAAAAAAACTTCCCGAAGGCCACAATAACCACCAGATGCATTCTACGAGGTGCAAATGGGGTGGTGAAATTTTGTACTTCGTTTCGTAAGGCGCCCCAGCACGACTGCACACGGTGAGATGTAGACATTCATGGGGCCGTCAGATGTGCACATCGGATGGCAAGAGTTCGCTGGGATTTGTCCATGCGGGGTAAAGACCTTTGTACAGCATAGGTCCGGAGGTCATTGTAGGCTCCGCACGGTTACTGCACATCGGATTAAAGATGTTTGTACAGCGTAGGTCCGAAGGTCTTTAACGGCGCCGTCAGGTGTCGGATGGCAAGAGTTTGCTGGGATTCCTCCATGCGGGGTAAGGATGTTTGTCCAGTGTAGTTCCGGAGGTCATTGTAGACTCGACAGATCCAGAGGAGATGCTCACTCACTATAACCTTAGTGACATCGAAGCTGAAGAAAAGTTCCTCAATTTCATGCCACCACTGAGCACGATAGCTCTGATGACAGCTCCTCTGTGGCAAGAAGCCGTTGAAGATGATGATGGCAGACATGATGAACCCTCTGGTACCCAATCCCCAAATGTCCATTCAGTGCGGATGCGGCTCTGTGCTTGTGCAGCCCCTCTCTGCGATGCTGCTCCTGCCCTGCTCATTGCTTTTAATTCGGGCTTGGGCCAGTGCTGAGGGTCAAATGGCAGGGGTGGGGGTCTAGGGGTTTGGTATTTTTCCCGAAGCTTGCGGATCTTTTTTGCCCTTTCTCCTCCGTCATGTGCACGCGTTGTGCCTCTTCAGATTTGCAAGCCGCTCAATATGTTCCTACATTGCTCGTCAGAAGTTCATTGTCCATTTTCTTTGGGCTTACTTCACTCCTTTTACCTAGGTTGCTGTATTCTGTGGTCAGAACTTGCGATCCGATCTACTTTTGCATTCAGTGGGTTGCGTACATCAAACATTCCGAATATTTTGTGCTCTTGGTTCTTTCTGCCACATGAACTCAGCTGCGTTCATTTCCTCTCCCTCCATCATTGTGTTCTTCCGAGCACTGTCTGAATCCATTGTCCGACATGCAGTGCATTGTGAATCTAAATGTTAAAGGTTTGCTCAGTTCTGTGCCTGTTGTTGTATTTGCTTTGCGTGTGCGTGTTAATTCCGTGCGATAAACGTTGTTGTCATCTTCCACACCACATGCTGTCATCGACCTATGGGCTCCATTTAGGTTGCCACTTTTTCTCCCTCTGCATTCTTTTTCGGGGCTTTGTATTTTTTGGCTGTTCTTTACTTTGTCTTTGTGCGTTCTCTGCGAGGTCTTACTGTCTGTGGTTTCTGATGCGAGCTGTTCCTCGCAACGGTGGGCATCTTCCGGCTCTGCAGGTACGCACCTAAATAAGATAGCAATGTACCCGGCTCCCAAGTGTGCCCAAACTGCTGCATGAGTTTCCCTTCCCATCTGCTCCCTCACACCCTTTTGGCATTGTCACCTATGCGTTGCCCATCATGTTCTTTTACCCGTCTTATTCTTCTTCTTCTTTGGTTAATTCTCATGTACACTGTTCTCCAAGTTCTTCCATACGTGGCAAACTTTCAATGTATGCAGCTATTCTTATTCGCTCGGTTCGCCTCGCTCTTTTTCGTTTCGCTTCCATACAGGATTTATACGTTCACTACCTTTCCAAAAACAACTCGGCGGGTTGCTGATTGCCGAATTTAAAACCCCCGACCGGTACATGTATTGCTCTGTTCGGCGTGAGTCCATGGCCTTTTCACGCCACTTCATCCTTGACTAAGAAGTCCCTCTCACTTCCAAACAACAAAAGCACAATGCAGTCACTCTTTTGGGTCTCCTCGCTCGCTGCTTATAGTTGTTTGATTGTTCGACACTCAATTCCCCAGTCAGACTTCGGCCTGTCGTTCCTTTGGGACGACAACTCTTCTATCGTTTTCACTGTAACTGTTTGTCCCAGCTCCTTCGAACAGCCCTGACCTGTTCCAAGTATCCGAATACTTATACTGACCCTTCCCCAACCCTTTGCGTCGCGGGCGGAGCCGCGCTGGCTACATCTTGTCGGCCTTAATCTCAGTAGTTTCTCCGTACAGAGGCCCCGACATTCAGTGGGGTTTGCCTGTCCCATAAGCTGAGTATATGAATAACAGGGAAGAGTCACTCGTCGCACATTCATGTGGCTGGTGCAAACTCGGTTGATCCTGTCACATCATTGAATGCAATAAACCGGATGAGAGATTGTACCATCCGTTTGATGTAAATACCTTAAGTGCTAAACTCTTAGCTGCAGTGAAGTCGACCATTACTTGAAGCACAACCTGCGTTAAACCCAGAACCCTAAACTGTAGGCCAGGAAGTGTAATGAATTCGGCCGTTACGTCTTTGTCTATGGATGCCTTAAACCATAAACCCTGAGCTGTCGAATCTGAAAAAGGCCGCAATGAGGGAGGACAACCTGCGCTGCTGATTAAGCGTGAAGCACAAAAGGGTCGACGGTTGAATCTATTCAGCGGGGAAGGACCTTGCCATGTTTTTCCTCGAACTTGGGTGGGAAGAGTTGTGGTATAGGGGACCAAGGTGGACGTTGGGTAGGTTCTGTATGATCTTGTCAGTGCACTACTGAAGAAACCTGCTCGTTATGGCTCAGGCAGATATTTTCTGCGTTTCTGAATTCAAAGCATTGATGAGAGAGCGCCACACTTTTCATGACAAATGTGTGGGGTCAGCAAGCTGCTTCTTTATATCACTATACTTGTTGCGGTGCGATGAGAGGAGCCATATTTTTTAATGACTAGTTACCTCCTCGACAGCGCCTCATTTTCAACGACTAGTCACCTCCTCGAGACTTGCTTTTATGCAGGTCCATGACTTGCTGCATGATGAGAATTTTCACTTTGGATGACAACCAGTGATTTCCTTAAAACTGTCTAAGTCTCTGACAGCATATAGTCCATATAATTCTTAGTACTCGGTGTTAGTGCAAGGAACATGAATGTGGACGAAGCACAGAAATCCAGATTGCAAAATCACACTGAAGTCTAAGTAGTCAGAGCAAGAGCAGATAGCACAATGGAACCGAGTAACCATCCATTTGAGAACGATACAGGAATCGTGAGTCAATGTCCAAGCCCAATCGGGCAACACCAACAGCATAACCAAATGTAGCTCTCTCTCTTGAATGGCGCCAGGCGCCCTACCTACTCTACAGCCTATCACTACAACTACAGCATGAAAGCAACCAGACAACTTGACGACCAGCGAGTGATGATGTCAACACCAATGCCGACTTCCTCTCCACCAGGTACGTCCCTCTCTTCTCCCTCACACTCCCTTGTTATCCCACATAGCGCCCTCCACCTCCGAAGAACCACCTTCGCCCTTAACCTCCTCTGCGCCCTCAGGCAGCCCGGCTATGGCCGCCAGCGCTCTGCGCCGAGGCAGGGCTCTACCGCTTAGCGCTTGCCTGCTTCTACCCCAGCCTAGCGCAGCCCAGCACAGCGCAGCACCTCGCATTCGCGCAGCGTGCCGGCATTGCCCGCAATGGCCAAGATCCCTGCCCACTCGCCCTCTCTGCCTATATGCCAGTGTTGCGTGTGGGCGGCCTCCCTTGAGCCTGCGCCTGGGCCCCAGTACCTGCACCCAGGCCCAATGCGGTTGTGGCCCATGCAGTACAGTTGTGCCTCTTTCATGCAGGCCTGCGTCCAGATTCAGATAGTGGACCGGTATCCCATTGGCATTTTCGGCCTCTATTTCCAGTATGCAATGTCGGCCTCACGTTTATGTGCCCAGGGCCTAACCAACTCTGGGGCCCTGGGATTTCTGCATTTGCAGAGCTCCGTTACTCGGTGCACTCCAACCAACTGGCGTGCTGCAACTGTATGGACCCCACTTCGTGAAATGTTTGCACAGAGGGCTCTTGTTGATTTGCTGGCCCGCCTTCACTTAGGGGGGGCACGAGGCTTACTGGGGCCTTAGCCCAGAACATGTACATCATGGCAAGGCCCCTTCTTGAGGGCTCAATCCTCACATTAGATTGTGTTGCAGAACTATTTTTGTTCCCTGGATATCACGAGCAAGATGGGGAATAATGGCTTGTGGTGGGATTTCATCATGTTGGTGAGATAACGAGCCTGCCAGCTTGAAAAACGGATTCGGTAAACTGGCATGAACAGCAGTCCCAGCTCCTATTACTAGTAACACACAAGAAGTCGCACACAGAAATAACAACCTTAGCAAACAGAAACTTTGGGAACCGCTGTCTTCAATCATTTACGCATTAAGGGCGATGGCTTTCTAACGAGTGTTGCCACGTTTGGAATATGGCTTTTTTATTCAGCCGTACTGAGTTAATTGCCGCAATGACAAGAAGAATTCAGCCAGATGGCAAAATGTGATGGTGATATGTTAAGGGTCCGACGGGTTCTAGTTTCTTCAGCTATGTTAAGGGTCTGATGCTTTTGTCAAGTATCTTGTTGGATGACTCACTGTTTTAGTTGCCTCTGTTGTGGGAAGTGCGGAAATGATGAAGCTTTGCTCCCTCTACTGAAATGGTGGTGAGGATTTTGCAGGCTGGAATCGAACAATTAATTGCCAACACTGAGCCGCACACCGGTAGTCACTCTTGTTTGTATGTGGTGCTGTTGTGGGGTGATGCACAACTGAATGTTGTCTCCTGTTCTCTGAGTGGTGATGAGAAGTCTTAGTGAGATGGAGGGATGTACGGTGCATTGCTTGCAAAGCAGTCCATTTCTGAATGGCTGAACGATTCGGTGGTGCCAGATGAAGGATGGCAGGTGGTTAGTTATGACGCTCTTGTAAATAGCTCTCTGGACAATCACCTTCCGTACATGGGTCTGCAGTGAGCCATCCTTGTGAGTATCCCTAGAGTTAGATTAAGCATAGTGTACTGTCTGGGCCTCTGCTTCTGAGGTGTTTTGCATGGCGGATGTTAGTACGCCATGAGAGTTGATGGCTGCACACAGAAACAGTCCAGGTTGAAACCAATGGTTGTGCAGAATGCACATCTGCTGACCGATCTCCTAGAAAATAGTGGGTACCGCTGAGTGTGCTGAACGTGCCCATCGGGTCGGAGGTGGTCGGAGGTGTGCTGCCCCCTTGCCATGCGTCCCCATCGAACTCCAGGCTGGCTTTCGAATGCAGGATACCTCCTGTTCCCTCCAGGTTCTTTTTCCCCTGCTGTTTCGAACTGTTATCTTCTTCTTCCTTCTCCTTTCTTCTTCTTTTTCTTCTTCCTCTCATACTTTTCTTCTGCCTCACTCCTTCCTCTGTTCCTCGTTTTTATTATTTTTCATCTTACCTCCCAGGCACTAACAACCACCAGTGTGCCGCCCGCCATCTCGCCCAACAGTAACTACGGCCGTCAACTTCCAACCCCCTTGTCAACCCCCTCCCCCCCCCCCCCCCCCTGTCGAACCCACCCTCCCGACCCCCCGCCACCCCAACGCCCAACTGCCTTTCACAAGTTTCTCTGCAGTTTTTAGTTGCTCTTGGCAAGTGCAGTCCCATGCCCTGTTAAAAAAAAAAAAAGAATTCTTGGGACACTTCTCGGGCCGCTCGGTTTTGCTGGGTGGACCCCCCATGGTCCGTCTGGCCCAGCCTGCCCGGCCGGCAGCGGCCTAACCCAGGTCGTATCTGGTTTTGTGTATGGGGTGTGGTATTGGAACAGGTCAATGTCGAGCACGGAAGTTCCGAACGGCGGGTACGAAAGCCCTGAGATGATTGGGCGGGATAGAGCGAGGGAAACTCGTTTATGTTTTTCGATGATGGCATTGCATGTTGAACTACGGAGGCTAAGCCTGCGAGGTTAACAAACAAAACTGAGCAAAGCTGAATCACTTGATCTTCCTAGGGGGCATCCATAGTTTCGACGAGTCCAGAAAAGAAAACATGTCATCCCCGTATTAGCTGTGGGATTGGGGGAGTGCGCCCGTGCCCTTGTTCATGTTAAGAATAGACCCTTCGGCTGTGTAGCCTGGGGTGATATGCATTATGAATTCGCTTGCCATGGTCTTGGTATCAAGTGTTGGATCTCTGTCGCCTGTGCAATCGAGATGTGCGTATGGCTGTGCAGACGGTGTCTGTAGATGAGGGTAAGTGACCTTCCTGGAATATCCCTGTATTGACTTCGGGTCCCAGGGTTTAGTTAGCGGGCGCCTATGACGACTAAGAGCTGTGCACCACACTGAATGCCATCATATTAGATGTGGTATGGTTTTATGCAGACCAGATCTGCCTTTTATGCACTGATGACAGCGCCAGTGTGGAACCTTCATGGCACAATGAGGACGTCTCGGGTTGTCCTCGGTGTGGAACCTTCATGGCACAATGAGGATCTCATTTGGGCAGGTGGAAATTCCGGCATGCATCTTCCTTGGACATGAGATTATTGAAGGCATTGCCGTTAGAGGCATACTATGTCGCTGAATTTGGGGTTCTGGTTATTGGTCTTTACTACCAAATGATGATTCTTTACAGACCTGTCCTGAAGAGAAAATGTTGAAAAGAACATGCACCACCAACTGATGGTATGTATGTGAGGACGCTACTCCTCAGGAACTCGTTGGGGACATCTCGTGTCGGAGGGGACACGATGAGCAGCCAGCCGTTTCACATCAGAAGAGTAATATATAGGGCTAGCAGAGTTTGAAGTGGTGACTCGTACGCTGGTGGTGTACTGTTCAGGTATGGTGTGCTTTAGGAAGGCTTGCCGAGCGGGCAGGTTTGTGAGGTAGGCAAGTAGATGTCAGAATATGGGTGTAACGCCGTGCAGTTTGATTGGGGCTTGGGAATTTGGCCTTTTAGTTGGGATATGAAATTACTCGTGCCATAGTCTTTCGCTCCTATCTGATGCCAAATGTTTGAAAGAAAATCGGATTCCTTGGTGGTGGGAAAGTGCTGCACAGGTGGAAGAACAGTGCACTACGAGGCCCTCCAGTGACCCATGTCCTAAATGTGACTCCTGTTCTTTTTTCAGTGAATGTTTTCAGGGACATAACTGTCCTCTTCTGCTGAATTATGGGAAGGGATGAGTTGTGATCAGTCCGTGTGTCTGAGACACTGATGTTACCATTACGAACATATCTGATCCCATCTGCAATTGGAGTCTTTTATTGCTGCATGTGACTAGTTAGTTAATTAATCCTACTTCTCAAGGCAAACGTGTCAACCAGTTAGTTAATTAGTCCTACTTGTCAAGGCACATGTGTCGGGGGAAATAAGTAGCGTCAGTACGCTCTTACAACCACATGACGCGTCGCACCCTCCCAGGATTCCTTCAGGCAACGTACGAAAGATAAGTCCAAGGAGTAACGGATCCGTCTCAGATACCGAAAATTGCTAAACTTGTACAATAGATGCGCATCATTTGAACTACCTATACACACGCATCCATCAGTTGAACCTCCAAGTGACGATGTCCAGATATTGTAAACAACACACACAGGTAATGCTTAACAGCAGTTCTCCACGTACTACTCCACCGATAAAAAACTCTTCGTTTGGAACCTTTCCATAAGCCATCGACATCATCCAAGGCATCCACGTCATACACATCGTTGCTGTCACATAAGGCCGTCAAATCATCCACGTATTCCAAGGGAGCCACGCCATTCCAAAATGACATTTCCGTTCTTAAAATGACATAAACCACCTACCTCTCAGGTAGAAGTGCGCAGTCACATGCATGAACGGTAAGATCGACAGCCATATTCATACTCGATTCAACTCGCGGGCCCGAGACAATCAGTTACAGGAATCCAGAGAAACTATATAGACAGAATGAGATACATCCCAGGCCATGCATGAACGGTAAGCCGAATGTATAGTCATTGCGGTCAAGAGAATGTGTTGTCTTGGTACTGTAATCTGGTTCTGTCGGCAATTGACGTTAGGCGTGTGGTGCGGGACCGGTCCGTTCTGGTTACATTTTCCACAAAGTGTGGATGGGCAAGACTTACTTTTGGAGGAGGATGAGAGATTTTGAGGACGACTTCTTGAGTGAGTGCTCATGCGTTATCTTTCTGACTCCACAATGGGGCTTGTTGGATTCTTGTACGGCCATTCAGGCCGTGGTCCGGTTGTATGGGTCATTTTTCTTGTTTGCGCCGCCGATTACAGCGTATCACTTCATTGTGTTAGCGGCCAAATCTGTAGGTCTCTGCGGTAGAACTTTTTACGGATCTCTGGTGTGAAATTAGTTGCAGACTGTGGTGCCTATATCATAGGTAAGTGTCTTTATTATGATGACCGATTGGGGGTGGTGATTTGCACTCTCTGTCGCTTAGACAACCTCTGTGATGAAATATGGGCACGGCTGAGCGATTGACATTGTGCGGAATGTCGTATGTTAACCAAGATCTGCTCTGAGAGGTAACAGCTAGATTTTCAAGCTTGCCAACGAATTTGCGTCTCATGGAAATGTGTAACCGCATTGGCTATGGGAGAGATGACTATTGAAAATTGGTTGTATGAATGCTGGTATGACGGCTGGATAGAGAGGTAGATTGGTGCTTTTTATTTCAAGCACCTGTGGTTGCGATGGCGAAAACGCCTTTCTTCTTACCTCGCAGATTGGAGCAACGTGTGCGTTGGTGGTCAGGTTTGTATATATCGCTAATGGCGCTTGTATCAGTTGGTTCACGTGCAAGACCATTCTCGAAAGATAATCGAATGCTGTGCAATGAACCCAGATCATGAATACGTTTGTCAACAATGCAGGTCTAGAATCTGAAGTCGCTGAATATTTCCAATAATCGAGGTGTCCAGAAAGGAGGTGAGATAACCATACACAGACGAAGAGGGAGGAGGGAGATGAGACAAAGGAGAGGAAGATACAAGGCCCACTCCTCCGGGCTCCCTACACAATCGCCGCCTCACAGAACCAGTAATCTGAACACATAGTCGAAGTCCTTCTACAATGTGCCATGTGGCACCTGCTCAGTTCCCAATCAGCGCTGGAGCAATATCAACATGAAGATCACACGTACGTATCCACAACCTCCACACAGTCCTGATCTCCTCCTGAAGTGACGATGAACAGTCCTGATCTCCCTGAAGTGTCGAAATGAAGAACAGCAGAGCCGGTCACAAAGACCCGGCTATATGACACGTGGCAGCAGCCACGTCAGCAGTAACGCGTGGCAGCTGCCACGTCAACATGCCTTATGGACAGTAGCCAACCAGTCACCATACCGGCCAGCAGCGCGTCGCCACAGTCTCACCAATGCCAGCACTATGCCAGCGTCCACCAGCGTCGCAGCGTCAAGCCGGCGTCGCGTCGTCAACACGTAGAGTCAGCGTCAACGCAAGACAAAATGAATGAATGTCAAAGCCAGGAAGTCAACGCTTATGTAGCGTTGACGCGGAGTCTGGACCCCGGGTACTGCATCCCGTCGCCGTCCAGATCTTGCCACCAATGAAGGCTTGGATTGATCTGAAACTGTATTCTCTCTGGCCTGTATGCATGTTTGGGTACCTGCGCACAACAAGTGAGTGTATCCAACCAGGGGCCTGGGCGTGGTACCTTTGACTTGACAGTTGACTTTGACTCTTGAATTTCTTGAGTTTAGCACTTGGTTCCACAGCCAAGCACGGCCTGCTCAGATTTGGGCATGTGTTGGCCACACAGGCCGGCCCAGACCAGTCTTGGTCTGCAATGTCTGGGGCTGAGCTCTGGGCCCAAGCTTCTTCTGAACAGGGTTACTGCATTCTTGCCTACCCGTTTTTGAGTTTCACCGCAGAAATAATTACGACTTTAACCCTCGTTCATAAACAGCAACAATGTCAGGAGCAGTCTGAAGTACCTTTTTATTGAACCATCGGGCCTCTGATGGTTGTTGAGATTTGAAACGTACCTTGAACTGCTTCTGAGGACGTCCGCGTGCTCCTGTAGAAAAGTACCCATGTTCTATGATTCTATCAACTTCATATCTGCCTTCCATTGATGACGGAATCATAGAGGGTCTGTTAGGAAACTCATTCCCTTCTACATAAGGCAACAGTTTGGACGCGTGAAAGACAGGGTCAGTTTTGAGATGAGGAGGAATATCTATACGATATGATGGTCCCTCTGCATCTCCTATTACCTTGGGAACTTCCCAGGGTCCAAAATAGACAGGTAGCAGTTTTTGAGACACATCTTCTTCTAATGAAAACTCTTTGGACCTGACCCAAACCCACTCACCTACTTTGAATGTAGATGGTCGTCGATGCTTATTGGCCTGTTCTATCATTTGTTCTTGGGTTTTCCTTAAGTTTTCTTTTACTTTTATGTCTTCTTGGAACAAAACTGCATATTCTCTTGTCCCTGGAGGTAACCTAAGGAATTGGTCCCGGGTGAGCACATCAATGGGACGCCTAGGTTTCCATCCCTTGTGCAGTGCATTAGGACTGTAGCGGTGTGAACACTGATGTTATAGGCACTAGCAATTTTGGGTAAGTTCTCATCCCAATCAACTTGATCAAGTCTCACATACATGCGCAAGAGTTTTTGGCACAAACGGTTCATTTGCTCACTTTGTCCATTCGTTTCAGGGTGTCGCCCTGATGACATGGTCAAACGTGTCCGTATGCCTCCATCAGCTTTTGCCATGGCATACTTGTGAACCGTACATCACGATCAGACACAGTGGATTAAGGAAAACCATACTTTACCCATTTCATCTGAAACTTTTGGATCACAAGTTCGGTCTTTGCTTTAGCTGGTAAGGGAATAAACATAGCATATTTAGAGAAGCAATCAACAATCATCATCACTTTACTATTACCGTTGCGACTCTTCACCAGACTCATGAAGTCAATAGAGGTAGACTCACCTGGTTCGCTTGGTATAGGCAATGGCTTGAGAAGTCCCAGGGGGTTCTCATGCGATGGTTTGTTCCTCTGACACACCAGACATGTATGAGCATAGGCTAGTACATCTTCTTATAGTCCCTTCCAGTCAAAACGTTCTCTGACCTCAGCGTATGTTTTCTTGAAACCAAAATGTCCCTCTGTGTCATGCCATTCCCCAATTACTATGCTTTTAATCTCTTCTTTATGAGGAATAAGAATCGTTGCTCAGTTTGGTCCATCAAGATCAACAAACCGTCAGACATTCGATAGTTAGGTAGTTGGGAAGGGTCACGTGCAAGGATATTTATAATCGTCTTCCAGATAGGGTCAGTACTATATCCTTGGCGAATTCGATCTTTCAGGTCATTCCCAACATCTACAATAATATAAAAACCGCTAACGTCATATCGCACGGCCCAGATTGCGGGCCGGTCACCACCCGCGGACGGCCCAGATCGCCGGTCGATGAGAAACTTTTCTCATCGGTCTGCGATCTGGGTCGTCCGCGGGTGGTGACCGGCCCGCAATCTGGGCCGTGCGATACCGGTTCGTACCGGAAGTGGCGCACGGCCCGCCCAAACGGCTCTTCCGCTTTTTCTTTCTTCTTTTTTTTTCGTTGTTTTTTCGTTTTGCCTGTCCGCCAAATGTGGGTCGCTGTTTTTTCGGCCCGCCCAAACGGCCATCCTGCCTGCCCGCCACTTCTGAACGCGCGCCCCGCGCCCAGCCTAAATCGCCATTCAAAGGGGCGGGTTTTTCAATCGGATGTTATGCTGCTACGGTACGCGACAGCACGCGACGGCACGCGACGTGCTCATCGTGCTCTCTCTCTCTCTCTCTCTCTCTCTCTCTCTCTCTCTCTCTCTCTCTCTCTCTCTCTCTCTCT
>BFEA01001082.1:41320-63349 GCA_003427395.1 Chara braunii
AAAAAAAAAAAAAAAAAAAAAAAAAAAAAAAAAATTGAATCATTTGTCAATTGTGCGTGTCAACCTTGCGCAGGCCAATGCTAATCTGCGCGGCCGATCTCGGCCGCGCGATCCTCGTGATCGACGGTTGGAATCGACCGCGCTAAAAGCATCCAAGGTGGCCAGCTCCAAAAGGAGCTAGCCCAACGGCGCATTAGTTCAGATTCGATCCCGATATCTACCGGGTAAGAGTCCTAAACTGTAACCTACCGGGCTGGCTCCTACCACAGGAGATAGACCTGCGCCTCCTCTATACATACAGGTGCAGTCCCCAGTAGGCCCAGCCCACACTCAACAGGCCCAGCCTGCCTTGCCTTGCAGACCCTGCCTGTCTGTGGCTTTGCAGGTCTCGCCTGCCTGTGGCTTTGCAGGCCTCGTCTGCCTGCGGCCCTGCAGGCCTCACCTGCTTGTGGCCCTGCATGCTCAGTTGGCCGCGTGAGCTCGACATCAGCCTTTCAACTCGCTGGCTCAGTGTCAACCCCGCGTAACCCGGGAAATAAGACCCTTCTTCCTATTCCCCCCTGCGTCGCGGCTCTATACCCGGCGCACCCCTGTTTTTAGCCTATTTAGGCCCTCAATCGCGCGGCTGTCATTATTTTAGGTAGACTAGGTCTAGCTTTAGTTTTTCCATGACCGCACGCTACTGCGACCTTGTTGGGAAGCGCGGACGACAGGTCGTACCGCCGACTCCCGCTGTTTCGAACGGACGTCGATGACGTCACTCGTCAACGACGTCATAAGTCATCGACGTCAAGCTTTAGGTCTCTCAGTTATAGGGTTGGTCTGAATGACTTTGGCAACGTCAATCTCATCATGTTCCTCAAATCCAACGAAAAGAAGTCGGACAGCGTATGACCTTGAAAAACTCGGGCAGAAACCCTCTCAGGGGTTTCTGTCCCGACAACGGAACTCACCTTCCTTTTTGGGCACAAACAAGACAGGAGCACCATAAGGAGAGGAGCTAGGGCGAATCCATCGTTTTTCAATTAGTTCCTGCAGTTGTTTCCTTAATTCTTCAAGTTCCGTAGGAGACACCCTATAAATAGGGCCCTTGGGAATCTTACTTCCAAGAATAATCTCAATGGTGTGCTTGATAGCACGCTCAGTTGTTCCGGTTGGTTCAATTGACAGATCTTTATACTCATCCAAGAGTTTCTCAATCGAGGGGGGATAGGAAGTAGAAGACTCACCAACTTGCTTCACTAAGACCATCATTACTTCCTGTTCCAACTTCTTCTTTGAAACCATGGATCGGAATGCTGGGTAACTCATACAGCAAAAAGACAGAGTAGAGTCAGAACCGAACTTATGAAACAATTTTATTGGTTTCAATACTACGTGTGCATCCCTCAGTTGCACTACCTTTTCCTTGAACTTAATTTTTGGGTTGGCTTCCTCGTGCCAATCCATTCCCAGAATCAAGTCAAAAGGTAACTTCTCTTCTACCAGAAAGGAAACCTCGTGTATTATTTTTTTTCCTTCCTTGGTTCGAAATAAGCACTTAACACGATCAACATATCGTGCGACAGTAATCGTGCTTCTGTCAGCCAGAATAGACGTGATAGGTTTAGACAGATTCTTTACCTTCATTTCGAGATGCAACTTGCGGATCGCCTTCTCGGAAATGTAGGATCGTGTAGATCCTGAGTCTAGCAGTACACCTACACGTGTGCGTGCAATCTCTACATCCGCGAGTAGGAGTTCACCCTTAGACTTCGCTTTCTGAGCCCACGAGCGTCGTAGTGCCAGCAACTCGTTACCAAGCTTGTCAAGAGAGTCATCCAGAGAGACAGTACATAAGACAGGTTCAGGGTGTTCCGGATGACGGGCCGAAGAAGAACCATCCTCCGCCATGTGAGTCAAAAGGTTGGGAGGGATTGTAGGCGCCTTACCTTGTTGTTGATCGAAACCTTTAGACTCAGTAGGAGCAGATGCTACTCCTGCTGGCTGCTCGCTTTTGGGAAACGAATCTGTGGACACCAGGCTATCACATGCCCTGCAAGTCCACACTTCAGGCACTGTGCATTGTTCATTATTTCCTGCCACAATTTCTGTGTGATTCCCATCTTTTCCCAGGGCTTCCCGGCCGCAATTTCGGGATGCTCAGGGAACGAGCGTGGTTTCTTCTTCTTAATTCCATTTACTCGTGGTCCTCCCTTGTTGACCACGGCAACAGTGACTCACTGCTGCATGCCGCCCCCTCGGCTTCTAGCGGCATCTTCTCCACAGTTTCGTTGTAAAAAAGAACAAGCATATGGTCCTGGCGCTTATGACGCCACAGGACCCGCTTACCCCAATTCGCTCCTCCTCCTCCTCCACCATACTTCACCACGGAAGCATATGAGTTCTTAACTTGTGAAGTCATTTGCTCTCTTTGGAGAGCCAGATCGCGAAACTGCCTATAATTATACTTTCCGGATTTTGAGTCTGCCACAAGCTGTCCACGAATAGTCTCGGGCAGAGCGCGGGAATAGATATAGAGGATTTGGTTGTCCTGCAGGTTCAATCCAGGAACCTGCAGCAACCGATCTACTTCCCGAGGCAGAGACTCCACAGAGGTCCAATGACGTTGGCCTATGGTTGTGAGCTGGTCAAAAGCCTTATCGGTCGTCGTCTTGTCCAGGAAGCGTTCCTTGATCTTAGCAAGGAACTGCTTCAGGTTCATCGTACCAGACCACTCTCCAATGTCTTCGAACCCTGCGGCATTAGCCTCAACCAATACCCATTCTTTTGCTTCCCCACCCAAACATGAAGTAGAAAACGCAACCTGAGAATCACGCTCGACTGGGGACGTCTTACAGTACGTCTGTATCTCGACAATCCATAGCAACAGATTTTCATCTTTTTTGTTGCAAAACGTAAAAGGCATTTTTTTTCACTTTCTCCTTCTTCTTGGGTTTTTCGGGTTCCGCGGTTTTCTTACCCTTAGGAGAACTCGGAGGTGGAGAGTTAGGAGGAGGGGAAGGAGGGGAAGGAGGGGAAGAAGGAGTAGATGACGGACTCAATTCCCCCCCATTAGACGATTTCCCCTCTTCAGTCTTTTCTTTCGGAACGGCAGACTTCATAGCATCACTCATTAATTTCGGTTTCTTTTCTTTCTTGTCTTCCTCTTCAAGCTCTTCTTTTGTTACCTGAGTCTTCCCTTTTACAATGTTTGTAACGGTTCTCAGTCCGACAGCAATCTCATCTAACTGGCTCTGTTGTCGGTCAATCTTTTCTTCGAGGAAAGAGAGGTAAGTCATGATGTGATATAAAGTCTGTGTCAGATCTCCTTCTTCCTTAACATATCTTCTTTCTTCTTCTCTTCAGAAGCCAATGTCTCTCGTAGTTGCTGAATGTTAGCATCAATAGTGGCTTCCGTTACTTCGGGTCTAACTTCCCCTTTTCTTGTCATATCCATTACAGCTTCCAACTGTTTGATTGCGAACTGGTCTAATGCCTGACGACACTGGCCTATCATTTTCATGACTTCAATCCCGGCAGCCACGACCTCCGCGCCCGCAACTGCTTGCTTTAGACGGTCCTTTACCGTCTGCAAGTCAAACAGATTGTGGACGTGTTGTTCGGCGTCGGGTCCAGACATATGTAGATCTTTCAACAGCTGGTTCCATAATGCTAGAAGTTCTTGCTTTCTTTCCTCTGCCTGTCTCCGAGTCTTTGGGTCTGAGGTTCCCTCACCGAGAATAGAGCCATAGGAAAGAGAAGCAAGAGTATCTTCCAAATGCCAAACATTCTGGAAATAAGAGTGGAGAAGATGTTTACAACGGGAATACAGAAAAATAAAAGAAATAATAAAAAAGAACAGATTTGCTTTTCTAACTGCTGTTCTTCCCTTGTCTGTGTGATGACGTCCTATGTACAGGTACTACGTCAGGCCCGTGTGATCAGACACAACACACAAGTAAGTACGCAACTCCACACACAGCCAAGACAGGTAAGTATGCCAACAACAACACAAAACAGTTCGTCAGCACTCCTTATCAATTCGCTGTGTCTTCTGAGTGTCAGTGCGATGATGCACTCTCCCGGACAACTAGCACTACAACTGTATAATCAACTCTGTCAGCCGTACCGCCGTAGTCTTCAGAGTGCCCTTCTTACTTAGCAGCAGTCCTGCCTGCCATGTGTCACCCCTGGAGTGCCAACACAACAAGTCTTGCCACGTCCAGTCTACCAATAGGGGGATGACACATCAGCAAGTGTGTATCCTGATCCTTGTCACGTTCCTCTTGGTCGCGTCACGTTGAGACACCGTTACTGTTCCAGCCAATCAGTACATGCCACGTCAGCAGGCAGACATCCCTTCATAAAGACAGGTAGGAATGTCTTGCTCTCAGCCACATCAGCAATCAAAAATTGTTTCCTGCAAGGCCACGCCAGCTTCAATGGACCCTGTCGCGCGCCAGCAGCACAGAACGTGCCCTGTCAACAATCAACAACAAGGTCCCTGGACGTGGCACAACNTCGCGCGCCAGCAGCACAGAACGTGCCCTGTCAACAATCAACAACAAGGTCCCTGGACGTGGCACAACATATGCCACGTCAGATCCAGGCTGAACAGAGGTATCTCCAATTGCGATCCCCACCGCCACGTCAGCAACCAGGTCGCCCGCAACTGCTTGCCTTAGACGGTCCTCTACCGTCTGCAAGTCAAACAGATTGCGGACGTGTTGTTCGGCGTCGGGTCCAGACATATGCAGATCTTTCAACAGCTGGTTCCATAATGCTAGAAGTTCTTGCTTTCTTTCCTCTGCCTGTCTCCGAGTCTTTGGGTCTGAGGTTCCCTCACCCGAGAATAGAGCCATAGGAAAGAGAAGCAAGAGTATCTTCCAAATGCCAAACATTCTGGAAATAAGAGTGGAGAAGATATTTACAACGGGAATACAGAAAAATAAAAGAAATAATAAAAAAGAACAGATTTACTTTTCTGACTGCTGTTCTTTCCTTGTCTGTGTGATGACGTCATATGTACAGGTACTACGTCTGCCCCGTGTGATCAGACAACACAAGTAAGTACACAACTCCACACACAGCCAAGACAGGTAAGTATGCCAACAACAACACAAAACAGTTCGTTAGCACTCCTTATCAATTCGCTGTCTTCTGAGTGTCAGTGTGATGATGCACTCTCCCGGACAGCTAGCACTACAGCTGTATAATCAACTCTGTCAGCCGTACCGCCGTAGTCTTCAGAGTGCCCTTCTTACTTAGCAGCAGTCCTGCCTGCCACGTGTCACCCCTGGAGTGCCAACACAGCAAGTCTTGCCACGTCAGCACGTTGTCTGTCCAGTCTACCAATAGGGGGATGACACATCAGCAAGTGTGTATCCTGATCCTTGTCACGTTCCTCTTGGTTGCGTCACGTTGAGACACCGTTACTGTTCCAGCCAATTAGTACATGCCATGTCAGCCACAGGAAATGATGCCACGTCAGCAGGCAAACATCCCTTCATAAAGACAGGTAGGAATGTCTTGCTCTCTGCCACATCAGCAATCAAAAACTGTTTCCTGCGAGGCCACGCCAGCTTCAATGGACCCTGTCGCGCGCCAGCAGCACAGAACGTGCCCTGTCAACAATCAACAACAAGGTCCCTGGACGTGGCACAACNTCGCGCGCCAGCAGCACAGAACGTGCCCTGTCAACAATCAACAACAAGGTCCCTGGACGTGGCACAACATATGCCACGTCAGATCCAGGCTGAACGGAGGTATCTCCAATTGCGATCCCTACCGCCACGTCAGCAACCAGGTAGGGTCTTCTCGCCGTACTTCGTCAGTATCCCCAGTGTTACCTTCTTGCCAATGAAGACAGAGCCACATCAGCATTCCCGGAGATGTCTTCTCGCCAATCTGTGCCACGTCAGATATCCCGGCATGTCTCCAACCACGTCATCACCTACTATATATGTGTGTGCACCACACTTACCTGTGCGCCACCTGGCGCCTATCAACACCGTGTTCAGGAGATCTGCTCCGATACCAAATTGCAATGAACCCAGATCATGAATACGTTTGTCAACAATGCAAGTCTAGAATCCGAAGTCGCTGATAATTTCCAATAATCGAACAGTGTCCAGAAAGGAGGAGGAGAGATAACCATACACAGACAAAGAGGGAGGAGGGAGATGAGACAAATGAGAGGAAGATACAAGGCCCACTCCTTCTCCGGGCTCCCTACACAATCGCCGCCTCACAGAACCAGTAATCTGAACACATAGTCGAAGTCCTTCTACAATGTGCCACGTGGCACCTGATCAGTTCCCAATCAGCGCTGGAGCAATGTCAACATGAAGATCACAGGTACGTATCCACAACCTCCACACAGTCCTGATCTCCTCCTGAAGTGACGATGAACAGTCCTGATCTCCCTGAAGTGCCGAAATGAAGAACAGCAGAGCCGGTCGGTCACAAAGACCCGGCTATATGACACGTGGCAGCAGCCACGTCAGCAGCAACGCGTGGCAGCTGCCACGTCAACATGCCTTATAGACAGTAGCCAACCAGTCACCATACCGGCCAGCAGCGCGTCGCCAGAGTCTCACCAATGCCAGCACTATGCCAGCGTCCACCAGCGTCGCAGCGTCAAGCCGGCGTCGCGTCGTCAACGCGTAGAGTCAGCGTCAAAGCAAGACAGAATGAATGAATGTCAAAGCCAGGAAGTCAACGCTTATGTAGCGTTGACGCGGAGTCTGGACCCCGGGTACTGCATCCCGTCGCCGTCCAGATCTTGCCACCAATGAAGGCCTGGATTGATCTGAAACTGTATTCTCTCTGGCCTGTATGCATGTCTGGGTACCTGCGCACAACAAGTGAGTGTATCCAACCAGGGGCCTAGGCGTGGTACCTTTGACTTGACAGTTGACTTTGACTCTTGAATTTCCTGAGTTTAGCACTTGGTTCCACAGCCAAGCACGGCCTGCTCAGATCTGGGCATGTGTTGGTCACACAGCCCGGCGCAGACCAGTCTTGGTCTGCGAAGTCTGGGGCTGAGTTCTGGGCCCCAGCTTCTTCTGAACAGGGTTACTGCAGCTGCTATTCCATTGGCCTGGGTTCTGCTTCTCAGGTGTTTCTCATGGCGTATGTCTATGCGTCACGGGAGTCAATGGAAGCGCACAATAATAGTCAGTTTCAAACCAATGGTTGTGCGAAATGCACATCTGTTGACCTGTCTTCTGAAACAGCTAATTGGTACCGTGTTTTTTCTCTGAACATTCGCATTGCAAAAGAACGAATTTCAATTCAGGTACAAAAGTCGTTGGTGAGTCAGATCCCTCTCTGACCTCTTGAGGATTACTTATTTTGTACGAAATCTCAAACCTTTCAGAAGGGCTTGTCTTTCCCTTCTTGGAGTGTCGTTATGGAGAATGTTGTGTTGGACTGTTTGTGGTCCGTGTTTGAGAGGGGACAGCACACACATTGACCGCCGCTAGTCTGGCCCAGCGGCGCATGAATACGGGTGAACAGGTGTCAATATGGCTGATCATTGGTGTCTGTGAACCGGCAGTCATGTGTATCTTTGTCACGCACGGATCTTCTGAAAGGTTTCGTATCCGTATGTAGGAAGTACAGAAATGATGAAGCATTGCTCCCTCTACTGAAATGGTGGTGAGGATTTTGCAGGCCAGAATCGAACACTCAATTGCCAACACTGGGACGCACAGGTAGTCCTTTGTTCCTTTGTGGTGCTCTTGTGGGGTGATGCATAACTGAATATTGTGCCCTGTCTTTGTCAGAGGGAAGGATGTACAACACACTGCTTGCAAAGAAGTCCATTTCTGTCTCATGCAATGGCTGAACGATTCGGTGCTGCCAGATGAAGGATGGCACGTGGTTAGTTTTGGCGCTCTTGTAAATAGCGCTCTGGACAATCACCTTCCGTACATGGTTGACCCCCGTCTCAACTTAAATCTTGATATCTAGTTCCATGTTCTGCAGTGTGCCATCTTTTCCAGTATGCCTAGATGTGTCTAAGCTTAGTGTACTGCCTGGGCCTGTGCTTCTGAGGTGTTTCTCATGGCAGATACTAGTATGTCAAGAGAGTCCAGGTTTAAACCAATGGTTGTGCAGTATGCACGTCTGTTGAGTGCCCGCACCTCGTCCTCTAGATAAGACCATGTCCGCGATAATGACTTCCAACTGAGACAACGTGCTTGGGAAGCGCAAGCCAGTGCATTGAAATACATTCCGTGATTTGGAGGCTGTGAATTGTCCGTGACTCGCAATTCTGGCAGTGGGTGGGACTCGCTATTCTGGCAGACATCAATTGTGCGTTTTTTGTGGTCGCTGCAATAGGAAACAACCACATTCTTTGATAATGGGCAGTCCATGTTATCGAGACGCTCTGGTATTGCCATCAAGGCCATACACCTAACACTTCTCACTCCCACCTATGGCCGGTGATGAGTTGAAAGAATGGAATTACCGGCTGAAAATGCAGAATGGTGAGAATCACTGCGGCTTAACTGAGGCCACATTTTGAGGTGGAATGGAGGTATGGTCCCGCAGGGGATGCTGTCCTCTGATATGGAGTTCGGGTAGGAACATTTCTGCTTTTGTGATGTTGAGTTGTAATGGATGGCAGTCTCTATTGAATCGCGGCTGACAATGTGGATGTCACAAACGGAGCAGAGCATTCTACGCTTGTGATCTTTAGATGCGCTTGGAGTTGGATGTGGGTTGCGTCATTGCTATGTTGAGATCCGCGGGCTTTGTTTTGTTCTCACCTGATGGTTGACAGAACAGAGGTTATCAGAGTATAAAGTACTATAAACGTTGCAGTGGAGTTTTTCTCCCATGGACTGGCTAAATGAATGGGTATCGCAAGATTCATTGGGAGTGGCGGGTGTCACATGGGCTTGTCCATTGAGGACGTTGACAATTGCCAGTCATATATCCAGGGAAGGTTGTGTGAAGGGATTCAGGATATTTACGTTTTTGGAATTTGGCTGGGCTTTGTTAATCCGGGAAGCATGTTGTAGTACTTGCCTGAACTGCGAATGCAGGTAATAATATGAATTGATGACTCGGTATTGCTGCGCATTGGTAGTCTGGGGTGTTTTAGTAGTTGCGGAGAGAGTCACTATGCGTTGGTGTGGGTAGACACTGTTCGAGATAGGATATCCCATGGGGGGAAAGCCTGGTGCTCAACGGCCGGTTCGGATATTGAAACACATTAGTTCAGAGGAACCTTCCAATTGATGTGGAATCCCTGTGCTGTGAGTTCAAGGAATCGCATTGATGTGAATCCCCATTCGGTTAGAGCCGTATGACTCTCCTGCGTGGAGTGGATCGCTCGGTCTAGACCCATATGATGCTGAGATGCTTGTGCGAACGGACCCATCCACCAGGCGCGTGATTTGAAAGGATCTCTGAGCGTGTTTCCTAGAAAACATCCATATTTTGGACCACTTCAGAGAAAAAAACATGTCATCCCTTAATCAGCTGAGCTGTTGGTTCGGCGGAGTGCACCAGTGCCCTTGTTTATGTCAAGAATAGACCCTTCGACCATGTAGTGAAAGATAATTAAGAGCACATTCAGGATGATCCTAAATGTGTAGACCCGGGCGATGTGGAGAATGGAATTCGCTCGTCTCTGGCTTGGTATCCAGGGGTTTGGTAGCACCTTTATATGCGATTACCATTTTGGTCAGAAGTTGGCTGAAACGAAGTCTTCTTCCTTTGATAGGAAGCTGCAGAAGATCTCTTTGTGAACTACTTGCAATGCCGGTCTGGGAGATTACGAGTGATTCATCGATTGCGAGAATTTAAGTGAAAAACGAGTCGCGTGTTGGTAGGAATCGTTTGCTAGAGGATGATACAGATGATGAGAAAGCATTGCACCCTGTCCTGCTGACGTGGAGGTTCTCATCCGGCGTTCTGTCTGCTGGGCCTGCACCAACTGGTGGTGTTGCTTGGCTGCACTGGCGGTTACGATTGACAGGTGTATAAAATCATTTTCATGTCAAGGAAAATGAATCACGTGTTGGTAGCGATCGGTTGCTCGAGGATGATACAGATGACGAGACAGAGCGTTGCACCGGGTCTTGTTGACGTGGAGGTTCTCATCGGGGGTTCTGTCCTGTGGGCTTGCACGGACTGCTTGGCGGGGTCGCTGGGCTGCACTGCCGGTTTACCATCGACAGTCAGTTAGCAATGTTGTGAACCGAGGCATTTGTCTGAGAGCAGAATTGCACACTATTACACTTGTTGCTACGATGTGAGTGTGAGTTTAGCCGAAGAAAACTAGAATATGATTGGGAGAAGTGATGCCTGGCCGGCATGCTCTCCCTGCGCTTCGGAGAAGGCTTTATGTGGCTGTAGGTTCCTGCGCAAAGATCGAAAACGAAACAAGCTTGTCGAGGAGAGTTTATCCTCCGAGCAGTGCTGTGCATATTTCATGATCCGGAGGGTGTGGTTATGCTACAATTACCTGTTGGGGCAGACCATGCAGTGCACATTTCAGGAAAGGTTTTGTGAATACTTTTGAAAATGTATCCGACACCTGTAACCTTCGTGGTTTTTTTTTTTTTTTTTTTTTTTTTTTTTGTGTGTGTGTGAGAGAGAGAGAGAGAGAGAGAGAGAGAGAGAGAGAGAGAGAGAGAGAGAGAGAGAGATTTTTTTTTTTTTTTTTTTTTTTTTTTTATATCTGACTAGCCAACTTCTGCTTTTACACAATTGTTCTGCTTTAATCTAAAAAGACCTAACCGCGTGACAGAGCACACTGATAAACTGTAGTGCTGCGCACCCATAAACCTTTCCTCCTTGCACTGGTGGCCTGATGTTCAGATTGGCAGCTTGTTCATACGGCTGTTTTTGCCAAAACGTGTCCGGGCCTATCCAAATGACACCTGGCTACTGACTGGCTACACGACCTACCGGCGTGCCTATATGAGACTCTCGGCAGTGGCCTGCATGATGATGATGGGATTCGGTTGCAATGCCGCTCAGGGAAGGAACTGATGTTCTGTAATAATAGTAGGTCTCTGACGAGAATTTGACTTAATGGAAGATAAGTACGTGATCATATCTCAACTGCAGAAGAGTGGACCGATCGGGAGCAGTGGTGCCTGGCCGGCATCCTCTACTTGCGCTCTGGAGCAGCTTTTTTTTTTTTTTTTTTTTTTTGGTGAAGGATTGGCTGTTTGCCTTCTTCTCAAAGTGAAAAAAAAAAAAAACACTGGTGCATTAATTCTTTTGTCATTTTTATGTATCCAACTGACTCTCTGAATGTCATGGCGTTATCTGAGCAAGATAAATCTACCTGGAATGAACCCGGTCTGGTCTATGTGAAAAAAACTTGCTTCCTGAGTGCATTAGCCAATGCCTTTGCCACTATTTTATGCGTCATCGTCAGTAAGTAGTGTAATAGATCAATAGTTGCTGATATCCTTTTTGGGTCTCCTTTCTTATATATAGCGGTGTTACCATCCCTGTTGAAGGCTCTATAGTATATATCCATTCCCTCGATTTGCCCCTCGCCACCCATAGATCGGAGCGCACCCAGCTGACGGACACTAGCTGAGGCTGCTCTTATCACCTCGCCTAGTATACCACTGCCTGGTTTTCTTTAAAAAAAAAAAAAAAAAAAGGAAAAGAAAAAGAAAAAAACAAAGTTGATGAAGGCTTCATAGCAAGTTTATAACTTTATACTAAGTTTATAGTATACTCTCTCCCTAAGCCAGTAAGTTATCTCCATAATTCCTTAGTTAGCTCGTCCTTGCCTGGAGTCTTGTTTTGTCCGCCCCCCGCNTTTTTTTTTTTCAAAAACATGGTCCTGGCTCCTTCTATTCTGGGGAGCGTCAGTCTGGTTCCTATTCCACCGGCAAGTCGGAATTATACACAACAATTAAGACACACTCACGCTTCCTTCCGTCTGGCCGAAGGACCCCTGAGCAACATTGATTACTCCGTCTTGACGGAGGATTGACTGTCAGCACGCTCTGGAGCCGCTTGATTTTTTTCCTGCGCGAAGATCAGAAATTAAATGACCTGGAGGGTGTGGCAGTGCTGCAGTTACCTGTTGGGGCAGACCAAGTAGCTCACAATCGCCTGTGAGAGTAGATGTGATTGCTGAGCAGTATGATGAGATTGGACTTGAATGAGACGTGTGTGGGTTGTAGAGAGAAGCATGTGTGTAAAAATTTGTAATGATGGGATGACAGGACCGTGTGATAGATGGAAAGAAACTTCAATGACGCAAGAAATCCTCGATAGTTTTTGTTGGTCAAGGTGGTCTCCGGGATGTGATGATCTTATCTTTCCCCGAATGATCGATGCTGATTCAAGCGTGCCTCGTTCTGAAGCCAGTGAGTCTGATCCCTTCTTTCAGCCGTACGGAGCCAGAAATGAATCTTGATAAGAGTTCCACATTCCCGGTCACATCCACCGGGTTCCACACTGTGTTTATAGGTTGAAGGCTCTGTGGTCTTGCTTGACAGATTGTTGGCCTCGTGTGCAGAAGGGTGGGAAGTGATGAATTGTAATCGGTCCGTGTTTCTGAGACACTGATGTTACCATTACGAAGGTTTCTGATCCCATCTGTTAAGTCGTGCATGGGCGGACTGCACGTGAACAGGGATGCATCTGATTCGATTTAAGCATGCCCTGTGGGTTATCTGTATCTGATTGTCTCGCACCAAAACATGTGCTGTTTACAGCTGACCTCGAATTCAGCTGGAGAGCGTACTCTCCAGTTATGTGCCTGCGTGGACCCTTCTAAATCATTTGTCGGCACCACATAATTTGGCCGATGTTTCTTCTCGAAACACTGCGAATGCGCATTGTTTCTAGTGGCAGAGCCGCGAGACGTACATGGTCGGGAAAATGGACGTGTGTGTCCGTGGAATGGTTAAGAACCTGTTCTGAATCAGTTTTGATGCGAAAACGGGGAGGTGATGATTCAGTTCTTTCCCCAAATGATGGACGTTGATCCAAAGGACAGCCTTTGATTACAAAGCCAGTGAATCTTATCCCTCAAAGCATTGTGAATTGAAAGTGCCTGTGGGGTGGATGGTGAGAAATAATTGTGAGCAATGTTGTCTGGCCGGTGTTTTTTGTCCTTGCGCAAGGAGCAACTGGATGGACGCACAGCTGGTCCGTCTATTTGTGCATTTAAATGGATGGATGCTGTTGAACGTGTTTTCTAGAATGTGGGTAGAGTTTGCTTGGCAATTTTTGGTATCTGGGACGGATCCGTTTCTCCTTGGACCGATCTTTCGTACGTGGCCTAAAGGGAATACTGGAAGGGTGCGACGCGTCAAGTGGTTGTTCGAGCCTACTGGTGCTACTTGTTTCCTTGCACATGGTTGTTCCTCTAACGTGTGGTCTGACAACAATGAAAGGATGGAGTCAATGAAAGCCTGTGCAAATGAAACTGTCCGCACGGTTCTGTTTAGATAGTCTGCATGGATGGGGGTTGTATTGTCAGGCATGCCGATGATGAAAATTCGAAATGGCTTCTCTCAAAACATTCGCAGTGGCCGGCCAAGAGTTTTCGCCATGCCTGGCTTGAGGACTGATGCTGTTTAATCCTTCCTTGGATGTCTGAGGCGAACTATAGGGATGCAGATCCTAGTGGGGTGATCTCTGTGAGGCTTCTGAGTCCAAAGGGCATGGCAGACCTATGTTTTGTAAATGGTTTTGGTGATCTTGAAATGAAGGGGTGAGATCTAGCCGCACTGGTAGTGGGTTACGGTGAAAATATCCGAATAGCTCTCTCAAAACTTTCCCAACGTCCGTACATGTGATTGTGTGCAAGGCATGACGGAATACGGGGGACATTTTGGATCGCATGTTAACGTGACGCATGCGTTTCGTTCGGGGTGAAAATCATGAATGGGAAGTTGACATGACTTTTGGTCCGTTTCATGTGTATTCGGGAGGGGAGTATAAAGTTCCTGACACTCTCAGTTTGAAACTGGTCTGGCGTATATCATATGAGGGAAGAGTGTCAAAATACGTCTATCAGCTCTTTCCTTAGTTTGGCCTTGGAAACTGAGCGTCATGTGTACAGCTATGGTTTTCATAGCTGTGTGCGTGTTGTTCGTGTTTTTAAAGTTCTGACAAGTCGTGCTACTATGGCAGAACGTCGGAGGGTGAATACATCTCAACGTGAAGGTTGTGGTGCCTGCATTGCCTGTAGAGGCAGGTGGTGCAGCAGTCGTCGCGTGTTTGTGTTTGCACGATTGATATAACTGGGCAACGAGGTTAGCATGTTCAGAAGCTTAGCAGAGTCATCTGCTTGGTGGTAAGGTAGTGCAAGGAAAATAAGCAACAGCGAGATGACAATTCCAGATCACACCATCACATTGAAAGCCAAATAGTCACACCGTGTCCAGAGAGCAGCATTGCACCAATTATACACCAACGGGGGTTCGTAGCACTGACAACCAATGTCCATGGAGAGCATACTCTCTCCTCTCAACACAAGAGTCCAGTTCCTTCACACTCACACTTGGCGCTCAGCGCCCAGCCTACTCCTACACAGCTACTACAGACTACAAAAAGACAATGCAACTGTTGACATCAGCGGCAGCCCGAAGTACTTGAAGATGTCGCTCATGCAGACCATCGCCAATACAAGGTAAGTGTGCTCACATCATCATCATCATCATCATCATCATCATCATCCTTCACCTATCCCCTGACTACACCCACATCTGTCCTCTCTTTCACCCGAAGACCACCCCTGCGCCTCACTGTGTATCCAAGCCGAGCCCGCTATGGAGGCTGGCTATGGCGCAGCCCTCAGCAGTGCCCTGCTCCCTCACACGACCGCACGTGCGCAGCCTCTTGCTCCAATGCCGGCAGCCAGCCTGCGAGCAATCGCTCCAGCAGCGCTGCCGCCAGCCAGCAAGTGACCGAATGAGGCAGCCAGGGCCAAGCTCTTTCCTTTATGGAAAGAGTTGGCCTGCTCGCGCAGCCTGGCTGCCCTGGCCTGGGCCCAGAAGCTTCCGGAAGGCCCCTGGAGGCTGCCTGGCTGCAGCAGCTACTGGGCTGCTGGGCCTTGTTCGGTTGGGCGCCCAACTATCTCTGTATGAGGCTGCGAATCACGTCCAGGGCCTGCATTCTTTGGAAAGGCCCGGAAGGCCTTGGAAATGTCTTTGTTGCTCGGCCTGTGTTTCTTTCAACCAACTGGCGCGTCGCAACTGCCTTGACAGTCGAGGGCCTCTTGCAAAAAGTCAGGCCCGCCTTCACTTAGGGCAGGCACCTCCGCCTTCACTTAGGGCGGGCAATGCTGCATACAGGGCCCCAAAGGCCTGCCGAGGACCCAGATCCTCGCATTCCCTCCTCCTTTACTTCGTGAGTCCTCTGAGAAGCCGCTTATTCTGCAGGCATTTTCCCCTTGAGTGCTCTTTCATAGCCTGCGATCACTTGAGGTGCTGTTCTCACGAGTTCTTCTCGTGTGAACCACCGGTCTTCTTTAGGATCCAGATGATGTCTGAAGCTCACACGATACTGCATTCTCGGTTTAGGAGGTCGTCCTCTGCCTGATGGTCGAGGAACAGGCATCACTCGATTCTCGACGATCTGGTCGATATCCACTCCGCCATCCATGGTTGGGGGCAGCATTGATCTTCGAGAGGGAAACTGCTTTGTAGCAGCGAAAGGTGCCAACTTGGAAGCATGGAATACAGGGTAAGTGCGTAAGTGTGCAGGGATACGGATCACGTATGAAGGCCCATCTGGTTGATCCCCTACAATGTCCAAGATCTCCCAGGGCCCAAAATATTGTGGGATCAGTTTTCGAGAGATACCTAGCTCTTGGCCAAGTTTAGATGCTTTCACCCAGACTCTATCACCTACCTGAAAGTTAGAGGGCCGTCTATGCTTATTCTCAGATGCAATCATTGCATCCTGAGCTTTCTTAATATGCTCTACGGCTTGCTGCAACACCTGTTCATATTTGACAGCAAACTCTATGCTGCCGGATGCTGCAATGGGTTCACTTTCCGGTAGTAGGAAGTCAAGGGCAGATCTAGGCTTCCAACCAAGATGCAGTTGGTTGGGAGACATTCCAGTAGTACTATGCACCGCGTTGTTATACAGGCTGGCAACAAGAGGTAATTTCTCGTCCCAGTCATCTTGACTTGGTTTAATGTAATGTCGCAGCAAGTGTTGTACTACGCGGTTCATCTGTTCTGCCTGTCCATTTGACTCAGGATGGTTCCCATCTGCTCGGCTGTCGATTTTCACAGTTCGCTTGTAAACCTTACATCCCTGTCACTAACTATAGACATGGGCAAACCGAAATCCCTTACCCAATTATCCATAAATAGTTTGATGACATGGTCAGTTTTAGCAGTTTTAGGCATAGCGATAAGTCTTGCATACTTAGAAAGACGGTCCACTATAGCAAAGATATGTCTCTTATCAGACGCGCTTGTCACAAGGGTATCCATGAAATCCATAGATACACTTTGACCCGGTCCTTCAGGAATCGGCAAGGGCTTGATCAGCCCAAGCGGAGCCTGAGTTCTCGGTTTGTCTGTTTGACAAACGTGGCAGGTTTCGACGTATTGCTTGACATCTTTCATCATAGAGGGGCACCAAAACTTCTGTACTAAATTCGTTGATGTCTTTTTATACCCAAAATGACCAGTTGCATCATGACATTCGCCTAAAAACAAACTATGTAAAGACTCACTATCAGGAACACAACCTTTTATTCCCTGCCTTCTCCAAAAACAACAAGCCATCTACCATTGTGAATTCATCAGAAGTTACTTTGTCCTTCTCTTTGAATTTACGAATGATCTCATACACTAGGATAGGCTTCCACCAACGATTGAGTGAGTTCGTCATATATGCCAAACTCAGTAACTAGCGCGCCCAAGTAATATGCCCTTCTCGATAGCGCATCAGCCACTTTGTTGTACGCACCCTTGATAGGATCAAGTTGATAGTCATACATGTTTATCACTTGAATCCATCTCTCGAATGCGTCTGATAACACAGGCTGTGTCTTAATCTAGCGCAAAGTCTCATGGTCAGACCTCGCATAGAAGAATCTTCCTAGGAGGTAATGTCTCCAATGAACTAGCGCTCTGTACAGGGCGTAGAGCTCTCTTCATAAGTGGACTTAGCTAACTTTTGAGATGGCATCTTCTTGCTCATATACTCGATCAGTCTCAACTTTGGCCCTTCCTGTTGCGCAAGGACTGCGTCTATTCCATATTGGCTGGCGTCTGTGGTCACAACAAACGGTTTGTCAGGATCTGGAAGTTTGGGAACTTCATAGTATGTTAGAGCATACTTCAATTTCTTGAAGCTTGCCTCACACTCTTCAGTCCACTCCCAAGGGGTGTCGAGTCGAGTTAGATCTGTTAATGGGGAGGCTACTGTGCTATAGTTTTTCACAAAAGGACGATAATAGTCCGTCATCCCCAAAAACGATCTGACCTCAGTAACAGTGTGAGGTTTGGGCCAGTCACGTATGTTGGCCACCTTCGCATCTTCTGGCCTCAATCCATCTGCTGAGATTTCATGACCCAAGTACAAGATCTTGGTGCGACCAAACTCGCATTTATCCAAGTTTACCTTGTACTGGTGCTGTCTTAGGAGCCCTAGCACTGCTTTCAAGTGCTCAGTGTGCTCCTCTACAGTCCTATTAAAGATTAGGATATCGTCGAGGTACAAGACGATAAACTTGTCCAAGTAGTCATGAAAAATCTTGTTCATCGCGTGCTGGAACGTATCAGGTGCATTGCATAGGCCAACAGTCATCACCACAAACTCGTACAGACCGTACCTGGTTTGAAATGCGGTTTTGTGCTGGTCCTTAGGTCTAACGACAATTTGATGGTATCCGGACTTCAAATCTATCTTTGTGAAGTACCAGCATCCCTGCACTCTATCCAAGAGGTCGTCAATGCGGTAGGGGCTCCGTGTTCTTAACGGTGATGGCATTGAGGCCCCTATAGTCAAGGCACATCCTTAATGGTCCTCCCTTCTTTGGAACAAATAAGAGTGGCGCACCGTAAGGGGAGGTACTAGGTCGTATCCATCCCTTCTATGTGAGCTCCTTAAGTTGGCGGCGAAACTCATCTAACTCCGCAGGAGACATCCTATAGATTCGTCCTCCAGGTACCTTACTGCCTGGGACAACCTCTATTGCATGGACAACCTCCCTTTCTACCACGCCTGTGGGCTCCACAAAAAGGTCTGAATATTGTGCGACGACTCTTTCTATCTCTGGGGGTGTTTTAACGGCCTCCCCTTTCTCAGAGACAAAGACTAGATACATGTCTTCCTATAGAAGGATGAATCGCACATACACCCGTAGTTTTCTATTAGACTGCTAACTTTGTACTTTTGCAATCTAAAAGTTCTACCATTGGGCAACTTGTGGATCAACGCCTTTCTATCCCAGTCAAACTGAGGTTGCGAGACTTCGAGGTAGTACATGCCCAGTAGCATATTGAATGGCATTTTGTCGCTCACCAGGAAGGAGATCTTGTGGATCACTTCCCCTCCTCCATAGGAGAAGGTGCAGGCTACGTCCTTGACATAGTCCTTTACAACTATTTGGTGCTTGTTGGCTAGCGTAGAAGCTACAGTTATGCTAAGCCACTGCACTTGGTCCCCTAAGCGTAGTCTATCCACACAAGCACGACTGATGAAATTTCGTGTAGAGCCTATGTCTGCGAAGGCGCCAACCTTGCGGCCACCTACATCTACTTCTACCACNCACGACTGATGAAATTTCGTGTAGAGCCTATGTCTGCGAAGGCGCCAACCTTGCGGCCACCTACATCTACTTCTACCACGAAATGTTCACCCTTGAACCTCTACTGATCATCGCCCAAGAGCCCCTGGGGTCCTTACCTGACCACTCAGTCTCTAACTCTTCTAGGGCCTCGAACACATCTCTCGAACAGAGCGTCGGTGGGTCTGAATATGTCTGCGGGGCGATGCGTGGGTCATTAGCCTTGGCCAACGCCTGAAGTGGGGAAGGCAACGTTACCACTTCAGCACGAGTAAGAGCGGCTAACACTCCTACTGGCCCGAGGTGTTTCCCTGTAAGCTACTCGCAAAAACACTCCCAGGATTCGAAAATAAACCCACCACCGTTGGTGAGGCTACCTTCGTGGTGACCTTCTTGCCGCGGCAAGTCCTGGACGTGTGACCATAATGGCCACAGTTCATGCATGTACCCCTAGCAACGCTGTCGAGCACACGGTCCCCGCTGGGGGAACCTTCCCGTCCGCGTCACGCAGGATTGGCAGTATTCGCTAGTCGCTTCACGAAAAGGGAAGCGGCGGAGCCGCTCCGGCCGAGTGCGCCAGCTATACCTCCATCGAGTCCCTACGATAGGACAGAGTCTCGCGAGGTACACCTTACCTCCACCCGTGAGAGTTGTCACCATCCTTTGGGTGGGCGTATCCCCGTCGAACTACTGAACCACACGCGAAAGCTTTCTTGCAATCGTGGAGGTGGCCCAGCCGAGGGCGTTTCTCGTATGCTGTAGCATAGGGGGTACGCACGGTCCACACCTAGCTCGAACCCGTACGCGAACCGTCACGCTGGGGCGCTGATCTCCCACGTGCGGTTCAGCGTCGGTCGACTAGGACATCCTAGCTCAACCACGCGATACATGACAAAACAAAATAATTCAGACAAATAAAATGCCTAGTCCCTTTTTTATACGTTCTGACCCATAACTCAGAACTGCCAATGTGTCTGAGCGAGTCCCGCACTGAGTTACATAAAAAGAATGCAACCGTCGAGGGAACCATAACGCTCAGTCATGTGTGCTCACTTGACCTGCTATCATGGCGACGCTTCATGCGTTACCCACATCCGCGCAACCTCTCATCGGTTTCGGGGTTGCGTACGATACTCAAATATCGAAAGCAAAATATCGTGAAGGGTTACTCCTTCACGATATTGCACGGCTGAAGGATAAGTCGTTCGGCCCTTGCAGCGCCCCTGTCTTTTAGGCATTGGGTGACGATAAGCAAGGGGTGTAGGTCCGGCTCAAGGGGGAAACCTTGTTGTGCTGGACGAGAGTCTGGGATGTTCTGGACAACGGCCTCGAATTCCAGGTTCAGGACCAACGTCCGACTAATAATCTAAAAAAAGCAAGACCCTTTTTGAGACGGGGTATGCTCGTCCTTCCCCTGCGAAAGGAAAATACGAGTACACTCACGGGTTGGCGAGCGATTCGTCGTACCCAAGTTAAGTCTCAGTCCGATCTAAGGTCGAGCGCTAAACCTTACGCTGTGCTACTCCTGCCTGTTTTCTAGATGCATACGACAGGAGTAAAATAAGAGAAAGAAAAGGGCGAGTCTCGGGGGAAATCAGGGAGAGTCATTCTCACAGCCATAGTTGAACCTTGTCACTCACACCCWTCATTCATTCACCCATATCACCCTTAGTTCAGGAGCGAGCCGTTGCTCCCATACATACCTGCACACACATGAAGTCCAATGAAATTCATACGCAGATGCCACAAAACGTGGTCAACCCCTTTCTCCCAGATTCATGTCCCACACGCCCYTTTCCGACCCCATTCAACAGAGGCATATTCGCCCGTCCCGATTCGCACAGCTATTGGATGGCCATTCAAGAGAGGTACCAAGGGTTGGTTTTATTTTATACGAAAATGCCTTTCGCCTGCAGGGTCATAGATATCTAGATGTGGGTATCACAGTGGGTAGGAGTTGAGTCGCAAATCGACCTGCTATCAATTTGATARCAGAAGTTGATGAAGCTCAAGACTTCGAGGAACACTCGCAGGTAGCAATGATCTGCGTCACAAAGATCAAAACGGGCATCGCCTATCGGGTTAACGGAGTTCAACTCCGTATCGCACTATAGGCTACTTAGCAGCGGTGTCTGGTAACGATGTGAAAATCCTGAAAATTTTGGCAGCATTTCTTTTAGGGAAGTGTGCTCGCAGAATATTTACTATACCAAATCTAAAAAGAAAACTCGAGATTCATAAAATATCTGAAAATAAATCAACTTTTTCGTTTCAGTAGAAATTTCGGCAACACTTCCTTTAGAAAGGAAGGCTTTCAAAATTCCTACTAACTCCAATGACTAAATTATGTCCTATCGTAATTGACATCTCTGAAGCTTGACTAACTTTGAGTATTTAGCAGAAATTTTGGCAGCGCCTCCCCTAAGGAAAAACGGCTCCCTGAACTTTTACTAACTCAGAGGTTAGCCAATGCCCTACCAAAACAATCATGCATGAAAAAGACAAATGCGAAAACAAGAATGAACATCTACCTACCTATCGCTCAAGCATAAAGCGAGCACTATCAGACTACCCTACTTTGCAGAAAACAGACAGAGCTTGAGCAAAAAAGACAAAGCATCGTCAACAAGCATGTCATGTCCACAACGCATTCAGCCAATTCAAAACAAGGGTTCGTTCATCAAAGTTTTCATCTTTCCTTTGTTCTGATCACAAAAAACATTAGTCTTGTATCTTACTTAGTTGACTTTTACTTTCCAGGTTGTTTTCAGTCAAACCCCATGCAATCACCAACGCACTAGCTTGGACTATTCTCACAAGGAGAAAAGTCAAGCCTTTTTCAACAAGCAAAATCGACTGACTTAGCAAGGCGACCGGATCAGTCTGAAGGTCCTCATCTCCAGCCCCAGTTCAATGTCTTAGGCAATACGAGCAAGGCGATCGGATTAGTCTGAAGGACCTCATCTCCAGCCCCAATTCAATGTCTTAGGCAAACGAGTAAGGCGACCAGATCAGTCTGAAGGACCTCATCTCCAGCCCCAGTTCAATGTCTTAGACAAACGAGGAAGGCGACCGGATCACTCTGAAGGACCTCGTCTCCAGCCCAAGTTCAATGTCTTAGGCAAACGAGCAAGGCGACCCGATCAGTCTGGAGGACCTCATTTCCAGCCCCAATTCAATTTCTTAGGCAATACGAGCAAGGCGACCGGATCAGTCTGAAAGACCTTCTCTCCAGCCCCAGTTCAATGTTTTAGGCAAAACAGCAAGGCGACCGGATCAGTCTA